>JAJIBD010032815.1:0-30773 GCA_021461705.1 Cryptotis parvus | reverse complement strand
CAGAGTCATTGGACAGTTCAACTCTCTCACCTGCCCATCACTTTGTTTTAATACACCAACTCAACAACATCTTGCACTTGCTGCTTCTAGAGACTTTGTGATTGTGCAGAAATCTATGGCATGATTCCCTGAATTCACGGTATCTTGGATATAGTCAGGGTTTTTATTTCCTTCTTCCATTTAATTTTGTAATGAAATCAGAAATATCCGTCTTGGCTTATAGGATTCCATGAAGAAAACAGAGATCTTTATTTATGAATTTTTGTTGCACACACACAAAATAATGTTCTTTTCCTATAAGTCAGTCTGTGTTTGGGAGGGGAGAGTGGTTTTCCTAATACCTGCCTTCTCTTACCTCCTCCCATACTTATTAGCAATATTTCTTGAAGATCAGGCACTGTGTGAAAGCTCTTACTGCAGTTTGCTGATTGAATCTCTTTACTGTATCATTTATACTTTAAAGAAGCTGAAATGCAGGCTCAGAGAGATAATACCCTGTAGAGTAGAAGAAACACAAATTTCTCAATGACATAAAATCAAAGGTAATAAAGGAAAGATCTGAAAACAGACTAAGGGACTCTCTAGGCATGACAATCACTAGAGAAAGATTTCTAAACTCAACAAAATGAGTAAAATGATCAAACGGATAATCTGTTCTAAGGCTTGCATAATTTTGCATTTATTTGTAGAAAAACTATAATCAAACTTTAAGAATCAAAAAGATAGGATAATGTGTAATTGGCTACTTAGAAGATTATATACATTGATCTTATGTTTCATGAAAGTTTTTCAATATTATGCAATCTCATTTCCTTTTATTCTAAACCCTAAAGGCCAACTCAGCACAGTTATCCTGCTATCCTGGACAATCTTTAACATGAGGGCTGGTTCTGTCTGCCACTATACAGGTGTCTGGGCTGGCGCTGAAAGTACTTACCCTTCTATTTGCTGCTACTGCCCTGCTTCTGCTATTGTTCTGGTTGGTCAACATCATGGGGAGAAACGGAGAAGGCATGGGGTAATAGGGGATGGAAGTTCAAGTGCCCTCACTCTTATGGAGACTTGCTATTCTAGGCTGCTGTTATCTCTTTTTTTAAGTTTTTGCATAATTTAGTACAATGAGTTCTTACTTAACTTTCCTGGAAACTCACCTTACTCAAAATAGCATATAATAAAACCAGTTTTAAGTTAGGTTAATTGGTCTCAATGAGAGGTTTGCTCCTATATTAAATTTCTGGTCATAAGAACATTGCCAAACTTCTAAAGGATGACCCAGCACACTTATAATACTTAAACAATCACTTAACTATTTATTTTCTGATTCAAGGTGACAGTGACTTGAGTTGATCCCAGTTGAAAACTCAGGATGTGTTTTCCCAGAGGGCAAACTTATGTGTGTGTGTGGCGTGTCTGTCCTACAAAACTTGCTAAGAGAACAGAAGATAGCAAGGTGCAAGTAACCAGGAATGTAGTTGCTAACTGAATAACATTATCCCTCAAACCTACATTCAGGATCTGGGTTTAGATATGTCCTGATTCTGCTCTTTTACCCTCCAGGTCCTTTCCAGGTATCAGAACACACCCAGAATCAGAGTAAAGTAAGATAATAATGTTTGGTATCTTACTGTCTTCTTTTTCTTTGGTGGATCTTTTGGGTTTTGGGGATTACCTGGTGGTGTTTAGGGCTCACTCCTGGCTTTGCCCTTAAAGATAATTCCTGGAGGTACTTAGAGGACCATATCCGGGTACTCTGCATCCAACTCAGGTCAGCAAGTTATAGGACAACTATTTTACCCTCTGTAGTAGTCCTTAGGTAATACTCAGAATTAAAGAAAATATACTACAAAAAATTTTAGATGGCCAAATTCACTTTAATTTTGAAATTCAATTCAAATTAAATATATACACATATATAAATAAGATAATAAACAAGATAATAATCAAGATTCTGGACATTTTTTAAAGAAGAAAGTTTTTAATTTTCAGGAAAAGTATAAGAGGATGGAATAACAGTACAGTGAGTAAGATGTTTTCTTGCTCATAAATGACCTAGGTTTGACGCCACCAACACATATGGTCCCCCTGACCAGTCTTCAGTGATGAACAATGAGCACAGAGTTAGGAGTCAGCCATGAAAACTGTTGGGTGTTGCCACAAAAAAATAACAACAAAAATGTAAGAGTGTGTATGTGTGTGTGTGTGGGGAGAGAGAGAGAAAGAGACAGAGACTGAGAGAGACAGAGACAGAGAGGACAGAGGGACAGAAATAGAGAAAAGAGAAAAATGAGAAAGTACACATTGCCACATTACAGTTATGGTAATGGCAGCTGAGAATTTCCTAATATTATTTTATTTGAATGTAAAAAAAATACTCGAAGGCTCAGGGCTGACCACTGGCTCTGTGCTTAGGGGTCACCTCTCGATTTTGTTTTGGGAATATATGTGGTAACAGGGAATTGGGCACATGTTTGCAGAATGCAAACAAAGTGCCTTGACCTCTGTACTCTCACCAGTTCAATAATTAATTTTTTCATTTTATTTATTTATTTACTTATTTATTTATTTATTTATTTATTTATTTATTTATTTATTTATTTATTTGCTTTTTTGGGTCACACCTGGCAATGCTCAGGGTTTCTCCTGGGTCTGTACTCAGGAATTACTCCTGGCGGTGCTCAGGGGACCATATGGGATACCTGGGATCGATCCCAGGCCGGCAAAAGGCCGGCCGCACAAGTAAAGGCAAACGCCCTACCCGCTGGGCCATCGCCCGGCCCTACTTATTTATTTTTAATTTTTTAAATTTTATTATACCACCATGAGATATACATTTACAAAGAAGTTCATGTTTGGGTTTGGGTCTTACAGTGTTGCAGCACCCATCCCTCCACCAGTGCCCATTTCCCACCACCATGTCCCCAATCCTCCCCCCCCCTAGCCTGCCTCTCATGGCAGGTTATTTATCTCTTTTCTCTCTTCTTTTTATCTCCTCTCTTTCTCTCTTCCTTCTCTTACACACTGTGGATTACAATACATACATTTAGAGGTTATCATGGGTATCTTTTGCCTGTATTCAATGCTCATTTCTAGGCTGGTATTTTTTGCTTTCAACAATTATTAGAACACTGTTCCCTTCTCGGTCTTATCTAACCTTTGACTCCCACCTGTTTGTGGGATTACACTTTTGACAAGACCTCTTGATCCATGTTTTGCCTGAACTTGGATATTAGTTTAATTATACATATGCATGCATATATATACATATGTATATATATATATATATATATATGCATGCATGTATATAATGGTTCTCTCATAGTTCTGATGAGCTGTCTTATACCTTCTGGGTAATTTCACTCAACATGATCCTCCATGTCCATTCATTTATAGGCAAATTTCATAACTTCATTTTTCCTAACATCTGCATAGTATTCCATGGTCTAGATGTACCAAAGTTTATTTATCCAGTCATCAGTTCCTCAGATACTTTGGTTGTTTCCAGATTCTGGCCATTGTGAAGAGTGCTGCTATGAAAATAGAAGTGCATATGGTGTTTCTGCTGTGTGTTTTAAGCTTCCAGGGTATAGTCCCGAGAGTGGTATGGCTGAGTTAAATAGGAGCTCAATTTCTAGTCTTTGGAGGGACTGTCTATATTTTCTTCCAAAAAGCTGTACCAGTCGACATTCCCAACAAACAACGGATGAGAGTCCCCTCTCCCCCCTCATCCACACCAGCATTTGTTGCCCTTGCTCTTTTGGATATGTGCCAGTCTCTGCGGTATGAGATGATTATTGTTGTTTTGATTTGAATCTTTTGATGATTAGTGATGATGAACATTTTTTCATGTGTCTTTTGGCCAATTGAATTTCTTCCTTGTCAAAATTTTTATTCATTTCTTCTCCCCATTTTGATGGGGTTGGCTGTTTTCTTTAAAAGTTCTACCAGTGCCTGTATCCTGCTATTAGCCTCTTATCAGATGGGTATTGGGTGAATATTCTTTCCTATTCTGTGGACTGTCTTTGTATCTTCATCACAGTATGATCATATCAATAGATGCAGAGAAAGCATTTGACAAGATCCAGCACCCGTTCATGATTAAAACCCTCCATAAAATTGAAATTGAAGGAACCTTCCTGAGATGCAGCCTTAACTCATATTTTCTAACTGACCCAGGGATCCTTTCAGATTCATGTGTGATAGTGCCCTTCGTCATAAATTTTAATTTATTTTTTTGAGGCTAAGGCAAAAAAATAAATCAAAAGAACAGAAAAATGTATTTTCAGATCTCTTGAGGAAAGGCTAATATGATGATTTTGTTTCTGAGGTTAAAACGTCCTATAGATAAAGCTTAGTTTTAATGAATAGATGGCAGGCCTTTGAAAAACTTACTGCATTATGGATTCCCGAAGCTGCTAATTAAATTCTACAATAATAACAGAAGGAGGCAGTTACATTAGAGTTGGGGTTTAGGGTGAGGGGGGCATGATGGACAGACAAGTCTTTATGAAACTATCTGTGCATACTCTTTCTTTTCTCCCAACAATAATACTCCTTGACAGCTGTTTGTCAGTGAACTGGAAAAGTGAACCTTACAGGAGGTGAAGACTGAAACTCAGGTCACAGTAATCATTAATTTCCAAGATTTTTTATCTTTCCTTAAAACTATACTCACTCTACGCCTAATTAGAAGCATTATCTTACCTCTCAGCCCAATGCCTGTTCCATAGATGTTGCCTAAATTTGTTTATTGACTAGATAGTAGTTATGTAGTAGTGCATGCATATTGATAGCCATATTTCCAGGAATTAAAGCCAGGCATCCTGTATGCAAAATATAGGCTTGAGTCTGTTGCTCTCTATCTTTGGCTCAAGAATAGAATTATTTTACTTTGTTTCTCAGGTCACATCCAGCTGTTCTCAGGGATTATTCCTGGCTCTGCACTCAGGCATCACTCCTGATGGATCTCAGGGCACCATATATAGTGCTGAAACTCAAACTTGGTTTGGCCTCATGCAAAGCAAACACCTTTCCCCTTGTACTCCTGCTCCCTCAAGGAAAGCATTTTTTATTAATTAAAAGTAAATTAAAATGAAATGAAAATAGAAAGTTTTAATAAAGACTTACTCATTTAATTCTTTTGCTTTACATTTTGAAAAAACATTTTTAAAGCTGGCATTTTATGTGTAGACCATTCTATCTTAATGAATATCACTTATCATTGTAGAGAATAGAACATAAAATATGACTCCAAAGAGAAGATCACTAACCAGTTTGACAAATAGCTTGCGACTATCAGCAACAATGATCTCAACAGATCGCAAGCGGTAATTTAAGAGTCATTATCTTGGCTCAGTGTTAGAAACCTGTTAAACTACCAGGACACTTGGACCCTATGAGACCATAACCTAATGGATTTAATTTATTTCTAATTAGCAGAAAATATTTAAGTTTCTAAAATTTGGAAAGTAAAAATATTTGCCACAAAATGTACTTAAATTAATCCAAAATTTTGGAACTCTTTGGAATATGAGAAAACACTCAGATACCATTTAATTTCAAAACCAAGATGAAATATTGCCTCACCTTTCTGGTCCCTATGAACTCCTAAAAATACATTTCTAGAGATCTTTCAGCTTAGTTGTAGCGCCAAAGAACAGTTAAAGATAACTTGAATCAACTATGTGCTACAAATACCAAGTACTATGCTTGACTGTATACTGTACCACACTTAAAATCCCAGGCAAATTTAGCTGAAATATTTTAGCAGTAAAGGAGAAAAATATACATATAGTTTTATGTTTATTTTTTCTTTTTCTTAAATAAAATATTTCTTAATTTAAATGCAGATTTGTTGGTGCGTGAATTAGTCAACAATATCTGTATTTATCTTTTTTTAAAGGGCAATTTTGAAAAACTAAGTTTATTGGTCTGTTTTCAGGAGCTCTACTTTTTAAAATCAAAGCTGCCTTGAGTCTCTGCACAATGAAGCACAGGGACCCAAGACTACAGAGTAGAAATGATAGACTTGTATCCCTTGATTCTCACTCATTAGAGTTCAGACTCAGTTGATTTAGGGATAGATCCTCATCCCTTAGAATATATACTTATAATAGAATGGCTCCTAATCTTCCTTAGAATGAATGGTTCCTATGATTAACCAGCTCCCCTCTTCTCTGAACCTCTATACTTCTCTCTTTATTTTAGGCTTTAATCTTTTGATTCTTTGCTGCTGTATGGACTTGTTGATGGGTACTGACCCAAGTGAAAAAGAAATAACTGCTTTGGGACCTGATTCATAGAAAACCCCAATAATGCTACTGATATAACCCTCTCTAAAGGACAAGGAACCACCAAGTTTCTCGGACTGAACTGTTGGACTTCCCTCTCTCTCCATATCCTAGATAATGTGCTTGAACATGTCACTCCTCAGGTTCCTAACTGCACACCCTTATTTGGAAGTTTCATTGCTTTTGATCTGAGTACACACCCCTGTTTAGCTGGAAGTGACCCATACTTCAGTTTAGGGTAACAGCAGTTGTGCTGAAGCTTCGTGCTTGGATAATTCACTCAGGTGGGCGTGAGAGAAGAGAACAAAACTGGTTGGGGGTTGAAGGGAGAAATAAATGGCATAAAAATTATACACTGCTAGTTCAGGATTCACAAATATTGGGGCTTGACTGGGGCTGAGGCCTTCTGAACTATGAACTTGTTACACCTTCAAGTCTGTACTCTCTGTAAGTTTAGGGAAGGCCTAGCCTTTATGAAACCCCCTTCACATTCCCAGTTGACTTTGAGGGATAAAAGCCAGAGTCTTAGAAAATTTGTGCTGCTATTTTTCCATAGTCTGTGGTTGGGTAGAGACTTCCCTAGGGGCAAAGGTAGCATGATGATGGAAGGCTCACAAGCTTCAGCTGCTTTTTGTAAAATTGGGGGTGTGATAGTATGAGATGGATGTCATCAGTGTGAACACTGATGACTATCAGGAGTACCTATATATTTTTAGAGTACCATTTTCCAATATTGGCGAGATCTCATCCTCATCCTTAAGCTTGTGATAGCACTTCACTCCTCAGCCACACTTATTTTGCTGTTTTCTTTAAGACATCACTGAAGTCTGAGCCCCAGAGAGCCTGAGATCAGATAAGACTTTCTCCAAACCCTCTGTGATCTCGAACACACCCTAAGTAGGTTGGTTGAGTCAGAGTTATTTTAGAAGAAGGCTAGAGCAATAGTATAGACCCCAGGGTGTTTGACTTGGACACATCTGACCTAAATTTAATTCCCAGAACTCCATATAATTCTTCAAGTTCCCTGGGAGTGTTTCCTGGATTCACAGAGCCAGGAATAATCCCCTGAAAGCACCAACAGGTGTGGCCACTAAAGCAAAATGAACAACAGTTAGCTCCGAAGTAGCAAGAGCTCCTGAGGATCAGATAAGGTCATACTGACCAGGAGTGTCAATAGAAGCATAATGGATGTTGTGTCTACAAAGATTGCTCACAAGAACATCAAGACTTCAATTGGTGGCCAGGATTGGGAGAGGTGCCCATGCTGATGGGGGTGGTGGTCTTTATTCAATTTATTATCACAGTGACTTTTTGTCTTTCATAAGACATAGATGTAAGCCTCCCTTGTCTTTGTTCTGGTGCGCCCCCAGCCCGCCGCAGCAAGCAGTGTCTACTTGGACATGACCGTATCTTTAGGAAACAGAGTGAGTGGTTTCACTGCATGGCCTTAGTGATACTCGTTGCCTGGAGAGCTTACTTGGAACTGTACCCTGAGGGGAAGAATAATTGTCCCAAAGTCCAACTCCCTCCATTTCCTCATTAACTCCGCTGGCAACCACAGCACCATTTATGGGCATGTAAATACAGTGGCAGGGTATTAGGACACAGGGTGGATGCCTGGACTTCTGTTAGAACTTCTCAGAGGGTAGTTTTTATGGGCAAGGAACCTTCAAAGCTTGGTTCCTCCCCAATCCCACTAATCCGTCACCCCCTGGAGTTTGAGCAGCATCTTGTCCTGTTTATGAGTCCTGGTTCTTCTCATACTTTTTTTAATTCAGTACTGTGGAAGGTCGAAAATTCTCTCTCATTTTTAGTTGCCAACTCTTCAAACCAACTCTTACTTCATTTGAATAATAAAGTCATGAAACACTCTACTTAAATCTCAGTAGTCTTCGGTCCATTTGCAAACAGTATCCCAATTGCAGGGTAGTGCTCTGGCCACTTAAAACCCCCAGTCTCTACTCCAGCCCTCTTTCAGGGTGGCAAGCCCAAGTGGCACAAACTGGAAATCATCACATTGTGCATTTGCAAGTTAAGCTAGGGATGATCCTTGAGTTGGGTAAGTCCTTCTATTTTTATACTTGGGGAGACTGGGTTTCAAAGACTGCCTGAGATGATCTTTCCAAAAGTTAGTATATTTCAGTTGTCCATAATAGCTGGTTTCTGGCATTCAATGTTATTAACACCAATCTTACTACCACTGTGACCTTTCCTTCACTAGTTGTCCCCAGTTCCACCTCATGCCTCCCAAAGCCTGCCCCTTAGCAGACACAAAATAATGTGTATATTGCTTGTTGCAAAAATGACAGAAGGGGATTATTATAAAAAGAATAGTTCAAAGTTAACAAAAAATTGTGTAGATTCTTATGTCTTGCAGTGGCTTTTATTGAATTCATTGTTGTAGGATTTACCGAGTATTTCTTGCTAGCTGAGCCTTCTGTGATATTACTGGTTTAGCATTTGAGCTTTAGTTGGCACGGCGTACTTTCTCATCAAATTTGCAGCGCTCCCTACTAGACTGTTCATATTGTGGAATTTGGTGGTATCCGGGATCTGTAGAAATGGGACAATTCTTTGACCAGGTGTCTCTTCCAAGGTTAGTTGTGGAGCTGAGTCATTTATATGCCTAAGGCTGTGAAGTATGAGGGATGCTTCTGGGCCTTCCTAGACAGTGAAAGAGGGGGTGGAATGGGTTGGGGCACTGGTCACTCCTCCACTCCAAAAAAGCCCCGACTTTTTTCAGCCCAAATTTCTGACCAGTGTGCTTCGGTAGTGTTTCATTGGTTTGACATCTCTTCTGAATTAGTCTTGAAGACCATTTTTTAGAGATTTCTGTCTTTTTCAAGAGAATAGATGGATAAAGCAGTAAAAAAAATTCAGGCCAGAGAAAAAGTTAATCATGGCAACTTATGCCCTCATCAACAGTGGAACTCAGTAAAGTTGGATGCCAAGTTCTAGCATATTGGTTTTGTGTTATCCAAAACTAAAGAGGGAAAATCCTTTTATTTTGATTTCTATTTAGTTGGATATTCAGTATCTATGAAATTCTATGCCATTTTTTAAGATAGACCATATTATTTCACTTATGCTCTGCTTTTGTTTCTTTTTTTGTTAGTGGAAGTAAGTCACTAACAAAATGTCTCCCTACATTGAATGGCTTTTTTTTTCCACTTATTTCCTTCAAAGTATGTGCTCTTCCTTGGCTTTCTTCAACAAAAAAGACCCCTATCCTGCAACTCCCAGTCTTCAACTCTTCCTCATTAATCTGCCTCCTGTGTTCTCCCTTGCTGCCTCTTTTCCTTGCCTCCTTGCCAGAATTATCTTTATTCCTTAGAGGGAACTGTCACTGGCTGTTTCAAGTTTATCTATGCATATTCCATAGTGAACACAGAGCAGCTGGTAACATGGGCAAGAAGCCCCCACTGCCCAAGTGGTTGTGCTATTACCTACTTCTGGCACTCAAAGAAAATAACAAAGAAGGCAGGGCACTGGATATCTTAGCACACCTGTCTCCTACCACTATCATTTAGCAAGTATTTTTGTCCTGTCACCAGGTGCCAAGGCGCGAAGGGTCTTTAGGGCTCAGGTAGAATGGCAGCCCAAGGGTTACAAGATGCAGCATATCCCTGCCCCTTCAGAAATCAAGTAATGGTTTGTTTCTTTTCAATTTTTGTGTGTACCATCTTTTTTAATGCTTTTCTATCTCCTTGCTGAGGTCATTATCATCCATATACACAGTTTTTACCTATTCTACCAATGATGTGCAATGACATATATTTGAAGTTAGTACAAAAGCATACAGTGACTAGTGTAAGAATTCATGACCCCAGGTTCACTCTCCTGGCGCCAGGGTCCTGGGCTCAAGAAGAATGGAGCCTTTGGGGTAAATTGAGTTCCATTATCCACTAATAATGATATGCTACTGTTTCTCTGAGCCACTTCAAGTTCTTTGAACTTCTTTTCCTCTTGGGCTTCTTGCAGATTGACAATCAGTCTCTCTCAGCTTGGCGTGTTCCTGTTAACACACTTAGCCCGGCACATGCCATATGATCATCTGGTAATAGTGCAACATTTGTATAATGCTTTTGCAACATTGACTAATTGATTCTCAGGAGGAAACAATTACTTCTGAGACCAGGGAATTTCCATGTTCTTTGCCACATTTTCAGGTCTCTGCTGTGGTCACCAAAGCTGCTGGGCTGAGTAGAAAACTTCACAGTTTGAATATAACAACTTTTCAGCTCTGAGTCTGTGTGTGTGTCTATGTGTGTGACATAAGGGGGAGAGACACAGAAGAGAGAGAGAGACAGAGGAATAGAAAGAATTCTGCAAAGCTTGCCTAAGAATGGGTTAGATAGAGATGATTTTTAAGAAATATGGTAGGGAAGGGGAGGCAACTAAGAAACACCATAAAACAATCTCAGAACTGGAATAAGGTAAAGACATTAGTCCCTGGTCAAAGTAGCATGCCGGTGACCTCAGAGAGGCTGTTCTTCACCTCTCTGAACCCTGGCACTCTTAACTTCTCAAAAGGAGGATGGTACTGAATTAGTAACTTGGTGCACCTTTAAAACTATATCTTCAGACTATAGACTTCCCCTGACAAAAGACCTTTCCTCAGTTTTTGCTCCTAGTTTGCAGATCTCGGTTTCTCTCCCATCTTTGATTCTCTGTGGCTCCTTTGCCTCACATTCCTTTTTACAGCCAAAGTTTACAAAGCTGAAAGGGCAAAACTTAAAGATAATCGGCCAAAACACAATGCAAAGAGCAAATCCACAGTCACTAATCCCCACTCCATACACAGAAAATTATCGCCAGCTGTTGCCCAATTAAATGCAGCAACTAGCAATGCTCCGAGGGGCGGGTTCAAAGGGAGGAATACACACCACTGCACGCCCCAGCCAAACCACTTCCATGAAAACCCAGAGGATTTGAACATAGAAACACATTTTTCCATAAACTAAGTTTGTGTTTTGCGCGTTAGAAGCATTCCAACTCAAAGACTTAGTGAGCAACAATGAGCCCTGGTGGCAAGTTTTGCTCTATGTTTTGAGGCACACGGTGCCTCCAACATGTAAAAAAGGAAGTGTGAAAGTGAATCCCTTTAATCTAAGTGCATGAGGACTCTCTCAAAGATGTTCGGTGGGTTTCGCACAATTATAGAGGGAAACAAATGCAGCGAGCATCATTGGTGCATTCATCTTCAAAACTAATTTACATGACTTTACTGGTGCAGTCTCCCTGCAAGAAGATTCTCGTGTAGGACTTTCATGTGTCCCAGCACCAAGTTAGTAAAAAGGATTATCCTACCATGCGAAGAATCTCGTTTAGTTGAGCTTGTCAGTGAGGAAACGTAAGATCAACTGTAAGACAAAAAATAAGTGTATAAATACTATATTGCAACATCAAGCATTTTTTAGAAGCTTGAACCAAAGGCATAAATACCTA
Organism: Cryptotis parvus; assembly: GCA_021461705.1. NCBI lineage: Eukaryota > Metazoa > Chordata > Mammalia > Eulipotyphla > Soricidae > Cryptotis > Cryptotis parvus. Next base: position 19,038 of record JAJIBD010032815.1, on the reverse strand, counting down.
CTTGCTATTTTTTCCACTTTAATGTAATTCTGATGAGCTTTCATTTACTCTCTATGTTAGGAAAGATTTTACATGTTGTGGGGACTTCACTATATAAGTAAACTTTCTAACCACAAAGAATGAGGATAACCTTGTATTTCATCTAAAGTCCTTAACAAGTTTGTGCTTCCACATTTAGATTCACAATAAATCGACTTGATTTTCTTCAGAGGTGCGTATCAGAGCCATCAATATTTTTCTTTATATGAATATCCTGTTTAAAGCTCAGAGCTTCAATGAATACAGATCATGAGAATGGCAATTCCCGTGGAAATCCATTCCTTGGGAACAAGCTTTTCATAAATTTTATAAACATTAGGACTACTAAAAGTTTTTGGCTAATGCTTCAAGCTATATTAAATATGGTTTCTTCATGGCCCTTTTATTACAATATTATAAGTTTTTTGTTGAATTTCATGGAATTTGGTTTTATACACCATTATGATCATAAGACTCCTCTTTTTACTGATCCTGTTACATCTGTTACATTGGTGAAATTTTCATGAAGCTAAAGACACACAAATTTGAGTTCAAAATATATTTGAAAAGCTTGGTGGCAATCTGTTACAGCTTATAAATAATAACAAGAAGAGGAGGGGGAGTAATGTGGTACCCCCTGCTCAGGGAGTGTCCTAAGGCCCTAGGTCCAAGGGACCCCCTATGAACTCCCTACAGGTGTTTGGACAGGAGGCAAATCATGGCCTCAGCGCTTCTGGCCTGGGCGCAGTACTTCACAATCCACATTAGGCCTTTGGCCCGTGTGTGGGGTCTGGCATCATTCCTCTGACCCATTGATGCAGCTGTTAGAATAAGACCAGAGGTTCCTTAGGTTACTTTTAATCCTTCTTCTGCTACTTTTACTCCCACCTCTCTGCTGGTGCGGCAACCTCTCTCCAGGACCTTCGGCTCCTCCCAGCAGGTTCTCAGCAGGCTGCTCTCTTCTGGGCATCTGTGCAGGCTCCTCTCTTCAGGTCTCTTCTGAATCTTTGGTTCGGGGATTACTTTTCGTGTCCTGTTCCAGGACCTCTCTTTCACGCACTCTTCAAATCCTTAGTTCAGGCTTTGCTTTCAGGGCTTCTTTTCTCTCTACTCCTCTATTTAATCTATATCCCTATCTCAGTTTCCTAAGTTTCAATATTTTTGTCATGTTGCTTTGTTTCTCTGTGTCCCTATCCTCTATTTTTTGTTTCTCTGTTCGGTCCTATTGCTCTGTTGTCCTATAGCCCTGTGAATCTTCTGGCAGCTCTAGTGTGCTGGCTCCTCTGGCCTAAGTACCAGGATGAACCCTTTGCCCCCTGGTTCTGGGCTTATTCGGCATAGGCACTAGAGGCCCCATGGAGCAAGTGTTGCCCTTGGCGACCTAAAGCAAATTAGCCACTGGCATCATCCCCATCAGGGAGCCTGAATTCCCTCTCCTGGCCTCTATTTATAGTTTCAGGCTTGTTCAGAATCATGCACCCCAATAGCTTATAAACAGTCTTCTGAACTTTATAGGCCATCATAGATCAGGTACTGGGTCTCCGAGGGATGTGTTTCCTTCTGATACATATATATGCATGTATACATATATATATTTATGTTTTATTGTAATAGAGTTGAAACTAAAGGTAAACTCTGTAGTCCTAAATATATATATATATGAATCAGTTTAGATTCGTCGTTAGAGAATATATATATATGTGTATATATATATACATATATATCAATATGTTTAATTATCAACAGCAAGTATTACTATCAATATATGACTATCGATATATGACTATCAATATATGATTATCAATATATGACTATCAATATATGACTATCAATAAGGAATATATGTATATATAGAAAAAATTATTATTATGTACGTGTTTTTATTTTAGGACCTAAGTTGTAGTTTTAATATTTTTCTAGATTATTATATTGTGGAGTAGTATAATTCTTTTCTTTCTAAGCTTTAATTTTTGAAAGTATTAGTTGAATTTGTTGCTGAAGTTATATAGGCTTGTATTTGGGTTTCTTTTGTGAGAAAATTCTTATTACTGATCAAAAGTTATTATGGGGTGAGTAGAATTAACTCACAACGTTAATTGAGAAGCACCCTAGCATCATAAGGCTGTAATTGGCCAATTTATTGTAAAATGTCATGATTGCATCAAGCTACAAGGCTCCTACTTTTTCATTTTGTATCGCTTCTTTCATGCAAACACTGCTACGCAGGTTTTACCCTTAGATTTTCTAGTTTCTTTCTATAAATAAACTTTTGTTACTTTTTAACCTCTATTTTGGGACTATTTGTAAAAAATTTTCTTTCTTGAAAATTTTCAGGATATATGGGGCAATGCTGCTACCGGCTCTCCCCTGTGCCCAGTTGATCATGAGGCACCCAGGAGGAAGGTAGGTTCTAGCCTGGCCCGCCACCCCAGTGCAGAGCCTTTCAAGAAGCCAGAGTGGAACTCCATACAGCAGCATGAGGTGGCCTCCCCATATATTCAACACATCCAAACTCCACAGTTCATCAGAGTCTCCACCCAGCAGAAAGCTTCATTGATCCCTTTTCCTCATTCCCTGCATGCCACTTCTTTTCAGCTGTGCAGTTTGTAGGCAGGGCCACCAGGCCTCCTGGAAGGTCCGAGAAGGGAAATGGTAATCGTGCCCCAATCCAGCCACTCCCGGTGATCCCGCCCGCCAGAGCCACCTTACATGGGCTCGCAAACTCAGCTGCTCTGAGCCAAGTCCCTGAGGCCAGCCCTTTTTTAGGGGTTCTGATGAGCTGTGGGACTGCAAGATTTGCTTATTGTGGTAAGCAAGTCTCATCCGCTGCTTCCTAAGGCCCGCGCTGGTAGGGCGAGGTACCGGGGCCCACTCCCAAAACCGATCTTTCCTCTCCTGGAGCCCTCAAATGGTCAGTATTCGTTGAGCTAGGGAGAGCCAGTTGGCTGCTCTCCCATGTGTCTGAGTCTATCTTTCTATCTCTATTTTTTGCTCCTGTATTTCTCTTCTACGCCTTCAGACTTGCTCACTAGTTTTTGATGGCAATTGGCTCCAAGTGTATATTCAGTAGTGAGTTCCAGTGCAGACTACAGTTCCTCAGCCCCCATCGCACCTCAGTTTGTTACAACTAGAATGATCATTATGTTGTACAGATGTGAAAGATTCAGGGGAAGGACCTGGGTCATAGCCTACTTTGTTATCTAAGCCTCGTGCACAGCTGCACACTGTCAAAGCTGTGTGGTCTATCCGCCCTCGTCCGAATCCATCTAGTTGGGGAAGCAGTAAGCCCATGAGCCACTTTCACTGGGTATGAGAGAGGGAGGTGAGCTCAAATCCCTGCTCCAATTTTGGGGCCAACGTGGCTTCCCCACATGACTTACACTCAATCTTCAACAGTGAGCCCGCCACGCCCCTGCTCTCACGCATGACTGTTTCACCTCCTGAGAATTCCATGGCATACTCTGCACGGCCAGGTGAGTGCAGCCAGGTCAGCCCTAATCCCCAACCAGTCCCACTCCTCTGAATACAATGTTTCAAGTATGCTGGTTAGACAAATTCCAGGAATAGATCAAAGAAGCATTTCACTCCACAAAAACCTTTCTGAGAGATCACTTGCTAAAACAATTTTCTGATTATAATGCTTGAAGTTTGTAAAGATATATATGATATAAACAAACAGTAAGAACAGTATATATGGCAGGCAAAAGTAATACTGTGAGATAATAAGGCAAAATATATATAAAAGTATATTACTGAACATTGCAAAGTATATATATAAGAGATTACATGCAGGCAACCATGGCTACTGGCTGGTATGGTGAAATAACACTAGCTAGGTAGGCAAATATATGCAGTAAGAACAGTTTCATATATAGAGATATGCAAAAAGCCTTCAAATAAATTCAGTTTATAAGATGTTCTTCAGAGTCAGTTTCTGGCATAAAGATATGAATCACTTTCTAGATAAAGAACATAATGGAATCTTTACAACAATTCCAAATTCTACAATTTGCTACTCTGAGTAATTAAATGTTAGTTCATGAAAACCCTATCCCTTTGCTCCAGAAACAATGGGCAGCTTTAATCATCCTATCTTCCAAAGTTGCTTAAAAATCTGATTTCACTCGTTATCACTGGTAGCCTGGCCAGTGGCAACAGCCCTATCCTGCATGCCTATATGCACTGGATATCTAACACTTCAAATACAGTCCCAAGCTGTTCATTGACTTTGCTTTGAGCAGCAACAATAAATCCTCTATAGATTCTGGCTCATGCCTTAAGTGTGTTCCCAAAAGAGATCGCTTCGTTCAGAAACTTAAAGATTTCCCAAACCATTTCTACTCATTCACGGGAACAGGCTTATAGAGAATGTTGCTGGTGGAACATTCCTTATTACATCACAGCTCACAAACAACGGCAGATCGCCAGGCCTGGCCGCCAGGTGGGAATATCTGTAGTCTGCCTCTTATCTCATATTTACTTGAACTGAGGTGAGGGGACCAATACACAGCTGCCATGCGAGCTGGCCGTAGATCAGCAATTCCGGCTGGGTGAAGCTCTGATAAGAGTCTGGATATGGTGCCTGGTGGCTCCTACGGTGTGTGTGTGGGTCATTTTTGAGGTGGCTCCATGGTGTGGCAGCCATCTGAGAACAGGAATTTTTATTTATTACCAGCTTTGTTGAGAGTCCTGTAATGATAAATTTTATAGTGTGGTCATATTATAGAGAACATCCACCATTGAAATTTATAGTTAAAAACATGCTCCTGCTATGATTTCTCCTCCTTCTCTCATGGAAAATGAGGTAACCAAATTTTCGAGCACACAACTTGGTGATTTTTTTTTTGTAAACTCTCATAATATTCTATTAAAATTCATTAGCTTCCATACTATTTATATTCCGAAACCTCTCTATTATCCATAATCTTGCACCTTTTCCAATTCTTCCAGAGGATATTGTAGGGGAAGAGTTATTTCCTTTATTGCAAAGTCATTGTTTCCTCCCAGTTCCCATGTTCCAACACTGCATTTTATAGAGTATTAGAACAATTTTCCTGTTTTTTTCAGATGCTAATTCCTTTGTAATGTAGGAGAACCTTAATCTAAACTTTCTATGTGTTTCACCCTCATTCCTGACTCCAACACATCCAGGATTCAGCATCATGACTGGATGCCGGATCTTGACTACATCGATCTAGTCTTTATAAAGATGTGCGTTGATGAGTTCCTGTGGCTCATTGGGGGCAGAGTTTCAGCACTTCTCAGCAAGTCCCCACTTCCACAATCATTGATTTTAGGCCCCCAGTCCTAGTAGACAGACCTGCAGACTCCAGACAGAACTGAGTATCCTGGAAAATACTCTCAATATATACAACCACTTAATCTTCGATAAAGGAGCAAAAATAATATTATGCGGAGTAAAAAGAAAAGCCTCTCCTTCAACAAATGGTGCTGGGAAAACTAAGTAGCTACATGTAAATGAACTTAGACTCTCCCTCCTCTTCTAACGCTGCACAAAAGTCAGATCAAAATGGATTCTTGATCTCAACATCAGACATGAATCTATAAGGTACATCGAAGAAAAAACATGAAAGAAAAGCCCTTACGACATCGAAACGAAAAGTATCTTTAAAGATGACACACCACTGACTCATAAATGGAAGCAAAGTTAAACAAAATGGGATTATATAAAACTAAAAAGCTTCTGCACCTCAAAAAGAAACGGTGACCAAGATACAAAGACAATCCACAGAGTGGGGAAAGGATATTCAAATTCCAATACCCATCTGACAAGGGGTTAATATCCAGGATATATCAGGCACTGGTAGCACTCCACGCGTAACAGCCAACTCATCAAATAAAAAAATTGGGGAGAAGAAATGAAGGAAGCTTCCAAAAAAGAAGGAAATCAAATGGCCAAAAGGCATATGAAAAAAAGTGTTCTTCATCTCTTAATCATCAGGGAGATGCAAATCAAAACAACAATGAGGTACCATCTCACACCACAGAGACTGGTACACATCCAAACAACAGCAAGAACCAGTGCTGGCGATGTGGGGAAAAGGGATCCACTGCTGGTGGAGTGCCGACTGGTCCAGCCCCTTTGGAAAACAATATGGGCATTCCCTCCCGAAAATTTGATCCAGCAATATTACTCCTTGGAATATACCCTAGAGACCAAAAACACATAGCAGAAACACTATCTGTACTCTTTATTCATCCCAGTGCTATTCACTATAGCTGGAATCTGGAACTACCTAAATGCCCAGAACAGAGGACTGGCTAAAGAAAACTGTGGTTCATCTACACTGGGAATACTATGCGGCTGTCAGAAAAGATGACATTATGAAATTTACCTGCAAATGGAGGACATGGAGACTATCATGCTGAGTGAAATTAGTCAGAAGGAAAAGGACAGATATAGAATGGCTGCATTCATTATCACGACATAAATAGATACCAGTGTTTTACTAAATGTGGGAAATGGTAATGGCAGATTAGGACTCACCATTGAACATACACAAAGAGATTAAGTGATAAACTCTAAATACCTGCAGGGCTACCACAATGTGTAAAATAAGAGGCAGAGAGATGCAGAGACAGAGAGAGAGACAGAGAGAGAAAAGAGAGAAAACTGGGGTACCTACATAAGGCAGCATGGGTGGGCAGGAGGGGGGGGCTACATTGGTGGTGAAATGGGGCACTGGTGGAGGGATGGGTGCTGGTATACTGTATTACCAAGAACCAATTATGATCACCTTTGTAATTGTGTATGTTTCACTGTGGTATAATAAAAAATTAAAAACAAAGTGTTTTAAGATAGGATTGAGACAGAAGCTAAGCAATTTATTGAAATTAGAAGTCATCAGAGCTTTATCAAAGAAGATATCTTCAGAATTTTTAAATAAGTAAAAAGGATTTGAAGTTATTAAAAGTGTTTATCATAGGGTCTACTCCTAGAAACTCATAAGTTCTTTATTTCCAAAGAAGGTATAAGACCTTTGAGTTGAGAATTCAACCTCACTGTATGTCTGCCAAGCGATTTACCTTACTATTTGTATCTGTCACACTTCTACCCCACTGTTTACTTATTTTTACAAATATTCAGCATTTAGTACTGAGTCACTCTTACTGATCATTGTTATACATTTCTTGAATTTTAGCCTTTGCTTAGATCCTCAGATCTACTTTGATCCACAATGAGATGGTGTATCTCCATACCACTGTTCAGCAGGCTGTCTAATTTCCAGAATCCCCACTTTATCGTCAATTCTCATTGTTGTCCTGGCATCAAGTGCCATAAATCATGTTTCTGGGAAAGTAGACTCAGAAATAAATATGATGTTAAGAACTTGATTCATGTAAGACTCAATAATATTCAATGGGAGTGATAGCACAGTGGTAAGGCATTTGATTTGCTGCGCCTTACCTCGGTTTGACACATATTCAGCATCCCATATGGTTCTCTGAGTAATGCCGTGAGCAATCCGAGTGTAGAGCCAAGGGAGTAATCTCCTGAGCATTGGGCAAGCCGGTAGTATGACTCCAAAAAGCAAAAAAAATTATCTGAGCAGAAGTAATATAACTGGAACAGAAAAAAGATGATTTTAACTGAAACGTAGTCACCAGGCACAAGGCCTATGATCCTCTGGTGTTCTGAAATATGTTAGACTATAAGCGCGTATGCTGGTCCTTTCATGTCGATTCTGAATCAATATTCATTTGATTTAGGCGGCTCCCCTAGGAAAGAAAAATGGGAATTTCGGGAGACGATGTCCTGGGAACCAGGTACATGAAGTCAGCTTCTGGAGAGTAACAAAGTTATGTGAGTACTCCTTCTTCCTAGTGGTTGGTGGAATTTCTCTGGGGAGGAATTATCTGAATTATCTGCTCCTAGTACCTGACCTTCCTATTGTGTGGGAATTCTTGAATCATTTTTTGCTAGTATTAATTATAGGAAAAACAATATGTGTAAAATTTTGGGGGAAAGAATCTGGCAAGACTATTTTAATCAGTAAAGCAGGAAAAAACAATTGGTACTGTATTAGATGCTTCATGTTGTAGAAAGATACATTCACCAAATACATAAGGTATACTCTCTTAAAAATTATTTTGGGCCACACCCTGTGGTACTCAGGAATACTGTGCGCTTATTCTAAGGGTTCGTGCCTAGGGATCACACTACTGTTAAGGTTCTGGGGACCATAGAGGGTGCCAGGGACTCAAATTCAGCCTCAGCTGCATTCTGGTGCTAAGTACTCCCACCCACTTGACTATGACTTTAGTCTCCCAAGTTAAGACTTTCAATGAGAAAAGTGCTGATCTTTTCCCATGTAAAAGTATTCTAACTCTGGTCGCATGTGATGATTTTACATAAAAGAACAGCTCATGGAGCCTCTGAGTGAAACAAAGAAACTACCAAACTCATTTCAAGAATATTGTTCAAGCACTATGATTTTAAACTGGGATATAAAATTAGAGAAGTTTCTGCAAATAATAAATTCAAGTTGGTTTTGAAAGAAAATAACTAAAGATCTGGTAGAACAAGAAAAAGAAGACTGAGTATTCTAAGCAGTAATCACAGAGTCCTAGAGCTGTAAGTCCACAGAGCGCAGAGGATCAATAATTTATTGTTAAATACTTCTAGAATCTGTATCCTCCCCAAGTTTTTGTAGAAAGTATGAACCCCGTTCTTCGTAACCCTGCATCTGATATGAAGACTTTGTAGAGGTGCTTATGATTACCTGAGGTCATGCAAAGATATTGACTTCAGCTATAAGAGAGAGTACTTCTATCCTATAAGAAGCAAATAGCGAGCACTATGGATATGCTGGAGTAAACATCGCGAGAGACACAGGGTGGAGAAAGCCATTTGTTAATCAAAGGGAGGTTTCTCAACAGGGGAAATCCAAGAAAAGTGGGTGTGTGTGTACATGTGAAAGGTGTGTAGTGCCTGTGTGTAAGGAGCTTCGTGTATTTGTGAATGATATGTGTGTGTGTGTGTGTGTGTGTGGAAAATTGGCATACTGGTATTCCCGGTTGCTAGTTGGTTAGTTGTTTCATGTCTTGGCCCCCAGAGAAAATTATGAAAAATGTCCATCAATGTACACCTCATAATTCTGCAATACGAAATATTCAGACCTCTAAGATAGTGGTTTAAATTCCCTTCTGATAATACTTAGAACTAGAATTGCTAGACACTCTCTTTTCATGAATTATCACATTTTTTTCTATAGTGACTCACCAAATAATTTACAGTCCTATTGAGGAGTCCACTAAAGTTCTTCTTCTCTTCATACACAATATTTTTTTAACTTTGGCTTTGATTGTTGGGTCCTTCTTAAAAGCTTTAGGATTTATCTTCATGGTTTGGATACGCATTTCCCATGATTAGTAAGTGTATACATAGCAACACTGATTCAGCATAAAAAAACATTTCTTTTTGGGAAAAAATGTCTATTTCAGTCTTTTACCCTTTTTAAACAAAATTTAAAAAGGTCTTTGCATTACAAACTATTCTTTATGCATATTTTATTTTAATAAAGTACTTCAGATATTGGTAGGAGGGTTTATGGACTGTGACTCTAAAGACTAAAATATTTATAGAATACACCTGTCAAGAATGATGACTGCGAATCAAAAGACAAATATTTAAGCTAGAAATTTATTTCTACCTTCAAGGAAGCACTTCCATCAAGAAGATTTTGTAGTTGATTCCATTATGTTGTCCTTGCAAAGTTTTCATGCCCTATGATGCTTTAAAATAATTATAATTAAACTCCTGACATTTCCTAATTATTTATAATTACGCGGCTTCCAAAGTCCCCAGTATAACTCATTAGGTTCCACTCTCATAAAAAGAAATTATCTCATTGGGGGTGTCTGTTGTCCTGGTAGGAATCATAGTGTCGTAAATTGACATCATCACAAGGACACTGTATTTCAGAAAGGTAAGAGGGAAATGTATGAATATAACAAAGACTATATAGGGTACAGCATAGAAGCACTCCAACTAGATCCGAGATCCTTAGGGGTTGCCATTTCAATGGGATGATGGGTTGGCTCACTAGAATCTTTTATTTAGGTCACCATGTGTAGAGGAAAGAGCCTTTGGCTTGAACCTCAGACATTCTGTACTCAAAATTCCTAGGACTCTATAGTTTTATTATTTAAGTGGCTCTCTCAAACAAGTCTAAAGAAATAACGGATTACCCCAGAGAGTAAGGTTGGGCTATTTGTACTAACTGGTATGTTTATATCCATCTGGCAGAGTGAATCAATGTGGCGAGAGTCTGGCTATTCAGGCTTCATTAAAGCCGGGATATCGCCAGGACTATGGTATGGAAGCACTCAAGAACCTTAGAGAAGGCTACATCCCAAGGGGAACTGTGGGGTTATGGGTACTAAGCATTAAAACCCAGTCTTCTACTCATAATGCCTAAGTCAGTCCTAGCGGCCCCCTCTAGTTCCATTGGCTCTCTTTTTAATTAGCTTTTATATCGTATAGAAAATTTGCCCCAACATTTCTGATCACAGACATTTGTGATGGCTGCTAGGTGAGATACATACCGTTAGTGTGTCCTATTGTGTAAGTGCAGGAAAAAAGTCCTTGAAAGATAAAGAAACAGCATTTCACTGTAAGTGGAGTGATGCCTGAAACTAAGATTCCTATCTCCACATACTACTCTCCCAATCAAACTATCACGTATGGAATGCACAAGGATCAGACAACTTTATTGTAGTTAAATCAGCTGGGAGGAGATCAATCAAAACTGCGAACTGTAAGGGTGAAATCAGTGGCAAGATGTATCATCTCACTACTGCCAATTAACCCTATTTTTTACTCTCTTAAAGCAAAAAGACCAAAATGACACATTTCCTAGAAACAGTATACTCCCCAGAGGAATGCTGTAGTGTGCATGCTTAAAGATGCTGCATAGTGAGTAGCCAGAGCAGAACAAACTCAATGAAACCAAACTGCCAAGATAGACTCAAAAGATAATGACATTCCCTCTTCATCTCAAAAAAAATCAGCCTCCACACCAGCTCTGGGAGTTAACATGCTAATAAACATGTGACAGTTACTTCAGGACATGATGTACCAAAAAGGAACAGCCATATTTCTATATAAGAGACCTAGGTGAGTAGGGAGAGGTGAGACAACTTTCTGCTCACTGTGCTTAAATCTGATACCCCTGCAAAGTGAGAGAGAGCAGCGCTTCTCTCTCTGACTTTCTATGTGCTCAAAGCATAAAGACGAAAGTCTTATTTCCGGCGCAATGTCTCTCCCGTATTCTCTGTTTGTTTCGTTTTCGCCAGCCCAGCCGTGCCTAGAGCTTGCCTCTGGGCTCAGGATCATTTCCTAGGTTCCTGGGAGAATATGTGGTTCAGGAGATTAAATCCTGAGCTAAACTGAATGTAAGGCAGGGCAAGCCTTACTTCTTCTTCCACCTCCTCTCTTGTGTACTATATCTCCAACTACTCTCCTGTGTTCTTTTCCTTCTGAGTTTGCATTTGAACACCAAAATGACAACGCCATTTGGTCGGTAACAAAAAACCAGGATGTGCCAATAGTGGCCTAGTTGCTGTGAAAGATTACAGAGCATGGAAAAGGAGAGAAAAGTAAACAGATCAGAAAAAAAAAAATGTTTTAATGGGAATGTAGAGAAAGAATGGTCATAATAGCCAGAACGCTTTCAGGAAACAACCAAGTGTCCAAGAACAGAGAACTGGTTAAAGAAAAAGAAACTATGGTGTTAATTCAAACAAAGGTGAAATATGAATTGTGGCGAAATAATTAGTGTGAAATTTGTTTATAAACGGGATGGAAATGGAGGGTACTATGCTGAGTGAAATGAGCCGTGGAGAGAGGATTACATTGGCAAATGCATTTTCTGCACCTATTTGTGGGGGTATAAAAATCATACAAAACTAATAATTCCGTGACAGTGAAATAAGTGTCAGGAGAGTTTGGCTCCGTGGTTGGAAACCTGCATCAAACTCTTGTGTAACAGTCAGTTGGACAGCCAGATCGTTATGACAAGACAAAGCAGGTTTCAGTGAATACTGTATAAACTCTGATTAATAGGTAAAGGGCAACAAAATACTGCAATCCTTCTCAGTATCTGTAAGGTAATCCATAATGCTCAAAGCGGGAAAGACAAGAGGAGAAATAAGAATGAAAAAGCAGGGCTTCACTATAGAGACAGCCAGGGAGTCTGCCAGGGGTAATACAGGTAAAATGAGCACATTGGTGTTGTGCGTAAAATGTGCACTCTGGTGAGGTGGATGGAAAGTTGGGAATTGGAACATTCTGCAGATCGAACCTGATCATGAATAGCATTCTAACTGCATTTGCATGGTGACTCAATAAAATTTTTTAAAAACTTCATTAAAAGAAAGCATTGCAAGGTACTCTTCCTCTCCTTTAGATTTTCTAGGTCTTCAGAGATTGCCAGAGGCTCTGTATTATCTCCAACAATCATTTTACTAGCAGCCTTTCTGAAAATGCCCAGTGCATCCTTATCTAAAAGGGTGGATGTACGAGGCCAGGAAGTGATTCATCAACTTCGTGCTATATTCCCATTACTGTAAATGGAGAAAACAGAATCACATAAATTACATAGAAAGGGAAAATTCCTCAACAGTGAGTGAGTGAATCAGAAACTTCAGAAGTAACTGGCTCGAATGCTGGGGCACCTTAAGTATGAAATAATTCTTAATTTTGGTTTCCTTTAGGAGGTAACTCGGTATAAAACAAAGCAAACAGGCAAATCAAGGTAAAGTCGATTTTGGGGTCACATTATGCAAAGACAGATCCAATCCTCCAACCGTCAACAACAGCATCAGTTCAATACACCATCCCAATATATGTCAACAACAACAACATATAAAGCATGGTAAATTATATATTTGCAAGGGTAATTATTTATCAAAATAATATCTTTAAAGGAAAATTCTTTTTTTTTTTCAGGGTAGGTACAAATAGGAATTTCCCTTATTAAAAAAATCCAGTAGCTTCTGTGAATATGAATTTGATGTTAAAAAATTTTTCTTTTGGCTTCTGCTTCCCAAGGGGATTTTTTTTCCCAGAAATAAAGGTTTCTGGGACGGTATATCTCTAATTTTGAGACTAGCATATGTTCTAGGTATTCTGGGAGATACTCTGAAGCCTTCAAATAGTGTGTACTCCCATTGTGTTCTAATAGGTGCTGAAAAGCATGCAAAGCTTGAGAACTCTCACAAGAGAGTAACATTATTTAGGGGAAACAATATTTCTATGCCCAGACACTTGTGGGTACAACATATCAATTAATTTTTCATGGTAACTCCCTTTATTACTATTCATTATAATCTTACCTATTTGGAAAATTGTTCAATCTCTGTTTCAACTTAAAAATAGCCTTTTCATTTTTTTTTTTTTGCTTTAAGTTACACCTAGCAATGCTCAGAGGTTACTCCCTGGGTCTGCACTCAGGAATTACTCCTGGCAGTGCTTGGGACCGCTGGATGCGGAGGATCAACCCAGCTAGCTTCGTGCAAGACAAATGCCCTATCCACTGTGCTGACACTCTCCAGTCCCAAATTCAATTTCTGCCAGGCTTCTGGTTGAATGATGTGTTCAACACTTTTCACCCGCACCGGCGAGTTCTTTTGAGGGGTATGTAAGTAGTGTTGGGAAGTAGTACCCTGCCTATGATGCTCCTCTGTTCAGTTTTCAATCTTGTTTCCTATGGTGAGTAGAGATTTAGGGTGCCCCCTCCTCACCCAACATATATCTGTCTCAAAACTTCTTATTAAAATCTGTGAACAGAGTGGAATTCATGTTCGTATTAAACCACTAATCAGTTGGATTTTAGCCCTGAACACGTGATTGAACTTCCTCCAAATGGGGCCCACCTTTTGTGGGTAATTCCCAAGAGTCTTCCATAGTCAAACCTTGAAGATAGAGATAAAACAGGACAATCTTACATTGAGAAGTTTCCTCAATTTAAAAAGACATATGCAAGAAAGCAAACTTTTTCAAGTCTCTCTGCGCTGAGGATGATGTGATCCTTTGATTTTTGTTCTGTGACACGGTGGCTAAGGAAACTGTTTGTATATATGGTCCATGACGTAATGCACAAAGAATGTGACTACTCAGCTCCACCCCTGATCTTCTTCAATAATTGTTTTCACTTGGATATTTCTTCTCATCATCTGAATCTAGAAACTGTGTTTGTTAGCTGTGGCTGCATTCCTCAGCAGCATCACATTAGCTCCTACCCTTGAGAAGCCTGCCAAGGGTTATGAGACAGGCATGAATCAAAATAGTGTAAGGGAAGTATGTAAAACTCCTATCAGTAAATTAACTTAGAGAAGATGCTCCTTAGCACTGTGGAGGAAAAATAGTCTCCTGTGATAGGTAAGAGAGCACAGGAAAATGTTGATTGAATCAGAGCAGCAGGGTGAACAGAAAGGGATCATGTTGTTCATCCCAGCAAAGTGTAGGGAAGGGATTGCAGGCAGAGAGAAACCAAGAACCGCCTCTAGTTTGTTTCTGGAAGACAATATTAGTCAGGATGCCCTGTGCAACTGAAGACTTATGGCCTGAAAATGAATATAGAGTCTGGAAAGAAGGAAAGGATTGTAGTGAGAGTCTCCAAAGATGATTCAGGATTTTTCTTTCATAAGAGCTACGAAAGTTCTGTGATAGGGGGATACAAAGTGATGAGGTAGGTGAGAGAGATGGCAGAACAGATAGTGCATTTAGGATATTCGTAGGAGAATGAGTACAGATTAGAAGTGAGAGCTGGGGAGAAAAGTAAGATAAAGCTAAGGTAGGTGAGAACAAGTAGATTAGAGGGATTTAGAATTTGATTGAAAATCTTTAATGATTCCATTCCTCCAGTGTGGTATTTCTCTGTGATGGAGAAAAAAGGACAAGGGACAGAGGTACTTCAGAGTTAAAGGTCAGGATCTTACCTGCATACATCGGTGCAAAGTCATATGGAGGTATAGGCAGGTGGAATTGCTGCCATACTTAGAGCTGAAAGCACATTGTTAATATTTAATCTCTTAGTATAGTAAGTGAGCAGCCACCTAGGAGAATGAATCATCACTGAGATTTAAGAAGGTAGAAAAATGCATAGGTAGACTCCAGGGAGACCCTTTTTTTCTTGGTACCTGTTTGGCAGATTCAAATATTTTATTCTGAACAAAATGTGGAAAGCAGCTAACACCTCTATTTTTTCAGTATGCAATTTATAGAGAAAAAGTGATAGTTTGTAAAGTATAACATTAAATATAAACTTTATTATTTATTTAATGATACAATAGTAATATTTGAATACGTTATTTTAAGAAGTTGTAATAAATATAAAGATAATTTGAGTTACATTTCACTGAAATCAAGGATACCGCAAGCTGCAAAACAATAATAAATGTCAAGTTTCCGGTTCTTTATTTAAATTAAGTCTGGGATTGACCAACAATTAATCATGGCCAAGGAACCTAATGCAACACAGCGCCAAAAACTCGTTTTAAGGACAAATAATACTGCAAAGCTTTCATACTTTGAATAATGATAGGCACTCATTTTCATTTGATATAAAATGTATATATATAAAGTTGATCATCTCAATTATATAAACATTGAATGTTATGAGACTACATCATATAATGATATGAGTTCTAAAGTTTAGGCTTTAGAACAGGGCAAAATTCTAAATAACCATCTCAAAGTGGACGATGAGAAGCACATGACCATTCCACATTCCCATCCTTTTCTTTGTGGATATTGCAGGTTTTCCATCTAGACAATTTGGGGACTCAGGCAGTTTCAAAATCCAGGTAGCAATTGACTTTGAGAATATCTCCATAATCCTACTAACACTAAATATTTATGCAAGATACATATTAGTTCAAAGCCTGTGTCTGTGAAGAACTAAGAATTACTAAAGGAACAATAATTCTTTTAAATCTTTCACACAGAGGTAGCTTTTGAGTTGTGTCTTAGAATGTGAGTCCCAGATGTGCAGATCCTGCTTTGATTTGCTCCAAATGAGGCACACATTCATAGAAGCAAAGAGCAAAAATATTAAAAGTTATTATAATATTACCAAAATACCCCTTGGGAAACTCGTGGATTGAGGAGCATTTATAAATGCTATGTAAGGCTTCATTCATTTTCTAACTGAGCATCTGACAGATGGAGGCCAGTAACTCACATGAAGGAAACCCTACTCCCAGGTGTCAATGCATTCTACCCTTTCTTTCTTTCTTTCTTCTCTCTCTTTCTTTCTTTCTCAAAGATATTAACCTTTATATTTTATTGAAAAATCGCTATCTTCTCTTTTCCCTTCTAGTTGCCTGAAGGAAAGAGATAAAAAGTTACATGTTACAGAATTAAATGTGTGGTATGCCTCACTCTGTCAGCTCTCTAAAGCACACCTTGGATGTGGGAGAGACAGTTAAACATTGGGGCCAGAGGGAAACTAGAGGGCTGGATCTATCTTTGTCAAGTGGAGCCACTTGATGCCAAAAAACAAACAAAATATACTAAAACACAACACTCAGTATTCTGAAAGTAAATTGATCTCCTCATTGCCTGGGCTACCCTGTAAGGTTTCATTTTAAACTTTCTCTATATTTTCCAGCTCCTCAATTCTCTAGCTAAAAAAAAAAAAAAGAAAGTTAATTGTTATATGTTCTTTTTATACAATCCATTGATCATTTAAAAATGTCAGCTTAAATAGCCTTTCAGGTCACCTTGAACAATATCAGCATAGCAAGAAAATATAAGGTTATGATATATCTGGCCATCAAAACAGCATCTAAAAGTGCATACACTCAAAGCTGCGGTCCATATGTAACTATGCGCATATGTGTGAACAAATGGTGATGCACATGTATTGTGTCCTATGTGTGCTTGTGTAAGCTACCCCAAGGAGCAGCAGTGCCTAAAGTATTTACTTCTGTGCTTATTTTCGCCCCTTTGTCAATACTGTTGTAACAGGAGCCCCACGTCATCTGGTAGGAATATTTACCCGCTGCATCTGACTTCAGCTCTGGTAATAGTGAGTTTAACATCTGAGTTCCAGACTTGGTGGCTCTGTGGGCAGGCCCTATCCTGTGGCCTCCATTGGCCAGCTCCATCAGCCTGGCGCCTGCTCTGCTTAATACAGGTGGTGGGCTGCCTCATCTGTTTCAGCTGCCTTTGCACTTCGGTTCTCTCCCCAGCCAATGTTCTGGCCATGTTTTGGAGGACCACTAAAGCGACTTCTGCCATGCCTCCTTTCTCCTTTCAATTCTCCCACTGATTGAGAAGCAGGAGCTTTTGACTGTGGAGGCAGCACTATGCACTAAAGCAAAGTGAGGGTCCTCGTGCACCAGTATTTCTGCTTCTTAAATTTGATGGTTTACTTTGAGTTACACAGAAGAGCTAGAATCTGAAATGTCTTTAGCATAGGGTAGAAATAATCTGAGATGAGATGTGCAGTGAGTCAAGGATTGATCAAATGGAGCGCCTTGGCAGATTTTGTACTTGCCATCAGATGCACCTGTATGACATTGATGGTCTCTGAAATCCAAATTTATTAACAGTCTGTACTTTGAGGAAATAGTGCCAATCTCATAAAATTATTGGGGAGGCAAGTTTAATGTGCTCCCTTCAGTCTCTTCTTAAGCTTCAAAGTTCCCTCTTCTCACATGTATACCATGTAAATGAAACGGTAAGTGGTTCTTTGTCCTCATGTAAGAAAAATTATTTTAAAGAGTTGCAGCAATAGAGGTAGGCATTAATGGAAGAGAATAAATGAAGAAGAAATATTGATAAATAAATTCTTAAAAAATGAAAAAGGTTATTATGCTGCTTAAATAACTATTGATTGTTAGATTTAAGGAAAGGAATCAGTGCATTATGTCTCACATCTGTCCTTTCTTTTCTTCCTTTCTCTCCTTCCTTCTATATGTCCTTTTCTTTCCTTCTTCTTTCTTTCCTTCCTCCCTTTCCATTCCTTTTCTCCCTCCTTTCCTTCTTTTCTTCATTCTATACTTCCTTCTTCTATGTGGAGAGTCTATTATTATTAATCTACATGAGAGTTTAATAAATTATAGGTGACCTTTATAAACTTCCTAGACTAATATTTCCTTCTGGGTTTGTAATACACTTTCAAAGAATGATTTGGTATCATTTGGTGATATTCATTATGCATTGATTTGTTCACTTTTTAAAATAGCAGAAATAAAATTTATACTGTAATTTTCCAAGGATGGCTAATAGAGAAATTATTTATATATGCCTCTAATGCTTTATATTTGTAATTACAATGACATCTCAGTACATTTCCTATAAGAAATAATTATCAGGATGTCCGGTTCAATGGAGAAAAGTAAGTCTTTGGGAAATTGTGTTTCTTGAAACTTTATTCTACTGTAGCTGAGGTCAGCAAAACCACGGATTGCATCCATAAGACAGTAAACAGTACATTGCTCAAGCCCAAAATATTTACTTCGCTGGCTCTTTCACATCAAACATTTGCCAATGCCTATAATTTTACAAACAAAATTCTTTAAGTGCAGTCTTCTAGTTTTAAAATAGTGATATATACTTGTCAATACTATCTCATCATGATATGCCATTGCTTAATCTTCAATAGCTATCCTTCATATTCTCATTGGCTATTTTGCTCGTTAGTGATATTTACAACAAAAACAGCATAAACTGAAACTATGTATCTATTTCCATTTTGGGAAGTAGATAATCAAGACTGAGAAGTGAACTGATTTGGTTCTAGGCAAGCTGGTAAATGAAACTGAAGATGCTACCTCCTCTTATGCCTAAAAGGTAAAGAAAAATAGCTTTCTTGGAGTCTCTTCCTCTTGCGAAGATACCAACCCTATTGTGTACGGGCTGTATGGCCATGTTTTTATCTAAAAGTAGTTGCTCTCAATGGCTGCATACAAGCACTATGACTGAGCATTAAAGAACCCAAATACAAATTTTGAAATAAAATATAAAATATTATCTCTAGGTAATTT
>JAJIBD010032814.1:0-53314 GCA_021461705.1 Cryptotis parvus | reverse complement strand
TTTGTTTTAATACACCAGCTCAACAACATCTTGCACTTGCTGCTTCTAGGAGACTTTGGCGATTGTGCAGAAATCTATGGCATGATTCCCTGAATTCACGGTATCTTGGATATAGTCAGGGTTTTTATTTCCTTCTTCCATTTAATTTTGTAATGAAATCAGAAATATCCGTCTTGGCTTATAAGTTCCATGAAGAAAACAGAGATCTTTATTTATGATTTTTGTTGCACTCATATAAAATAATGTTCTTTTCTATAAGTCAGTCTGTGTTTGGGAGGGGGAGAGTGGGTTTTTTCCTAATACCTACCTTCTCTTACCTCCCATACTTATTAGCAATGTTTCTTGAAGATCAGGCACTGGGTGAAAGCTCTTACTGCGTTTGCTGATTGAATCTCTTTACTGTATCATTTATACTTTAAAGAAGCTGAAATGCAGGCTCAGAGAGAATAATACCCTGTAAGAGTAGAAGAAGCACAAATTTCTCAATGACATAAAATCAAGAGTAATAAAGGAAAGATCTGAAAACAGACTAAGGGACTCTCTGGGCAATGACAATCACTAGAGAAAGATTTCTAAGCTCAACAAAATGAGTAAAATGATCAGGCGGATAAATCTGTACGTAAGGCTTGCATAATTTTGCATTTATTTGTAGAAAAACTATAATCATGCTTTAAGAATCAAGAATAGATAGGATAAATGTGTAATTGGCTACTTAGAAGATTATTTACATTGATCTTATGTTTCATGAAAGTTTTTCAATATTATGCAATCTCATTTCCTTTTTTTTCTAAACCCTAAAAGGCCAACTCAGCTCAGTTATCACTGCTATCCTGGACAATCTTTAACGTGAGGACTGGTTCTGTCTGCCACTATACAGGTGTCTGGGACTGGCGCTTGAAAGTACTTACCCTTCTATTTGCTGCTACTGCCCTGCTTCTGCTATTGTTCTGGTTGGTCAACATCATGAGGAGAAACGGAGAAGGCATGGGGTAATAGGGGATGGAAGTTCAAGTGCCCTCACTCTTATGGAGACTGCTATTCTAGGCTTGCTGTTATCTCTTTTTGAAGATTTTGCATAATTTAGTACAATGAGTTCTTACTTAACTTTCCGGAAACTCACCTTACTCAAAATAGCATATAATAAAACCAGTTTTAAGTTAGGTTAATTGGTCTCAATGAGAGGTTTGCTCCTATATTAAATTTCTGGTCATAAGAACATTGCCAAACTTCTAAAGGATGACCCAGCACACTTATAATACAAGCAATCACTTAACTATTTATTTTCTGATTCAAGGTGACAGTGACTTGAGTTGATCCCAGTTGAAAACTCAGGATGTATTTTCCCAGAGAACAAACTTATGTGTGTGTGTGGCAGTGTGCTGTCCTACAAAACTTGCTAAAGAGAATAGAAGATAGAAAGGTGCAAGTAACCAGGAATGTAGTTGCTAACTGAATAACATTATCCCTCAAACCTACATTTCAGGATCTGGGTTTAGATATGTCCTGATTCTGCTCTTTTACCTCCAGGTCCTTTCCGGGTATCAGAACACACCCAGAATCAGAGTAAAGTAAGATAATAATGTTTGGTATCTTACTGTCTTCTTTTCTTTGGTGGATCTTTTGGGTTTTTGGGATTACCTGGTGGTGTTTGAGGAGCTCACTCAAGGCTTTGCCCTTAAGGTTAATTCCTGGAGGTACTTAGAGGACCATGCTCGGGGGTACTCTGCATCCAACTCAGGTCAGCAAGTTATGGGACAACTATTTTACCACTCTGTAGTAGTCCTTAGGTAATACTCAGAATTAAAGAAAATATACTACAAAAATTTTTAGATGGCCAAAATTCACTTTAATTTTGAAATTCAATTCAAATTAAATATATACACATATATAAATAAGATAACAAACTAGATAATAATCAAGATTCTGGACATTTTTTAAAAGAAGAAAGTTTTTAATTTTCAGGAAAAGTATAAGAGGATGGAATAACAGTACAGTGAGTAAGATGTTTTCTTGCTCATAAAATGACCTAGGTTGGAAGCCACCAACACATATGGTCCCCTGACCAGTCTTCAAGTGATGAACAATGAGCACAGGAGTTAGGAGTCAGCCATAGAAAACTGTTGGAGTATTGCCACAAAAAATAACAACAACAAAATGTAAGAGTGTGTATGTGTGTGTGTGTGAGAGAGAGAAGAGACAGAACTGAGAGAGACAGAGACGTAGAGAAGGACAGAGGGACAGAAATAGAAAGAGAGAAAATGAGAAAGTACACTTGCCACATTACAGTTATAAGGTAATGACAGCTGAGAATTTCCTAATATTATTTTATTTGAATGTAAAAAATTGTAGGAAGGCTCAGGGCGCCACTAGCTCTGTGCTTAGGGGGTCACCTCTGATTTTGTTTTGGGAAATATATGTGAGTAACAGGAGTTGGGCACATGTTTGCAGAATGCAAACAAGTGCCTTGAACTCTCATACTCTCACCAGTTCAATAATTTATTTTCTATTTTATTTATTTATTTACTTATTTATTTATTTTATTTATTTATTTATTTATTTATTTATTTATTTATTTGCTTTTGGGTCACACCTGGCAATGCTCAGGGGTTTCTCCCTGGGTCTGTACTCAGGAGTTACTCCTGGCAGTGCTCAGGGGACTCATATGGGATACCTGGGATCGATCCCAGGGGCAAGGCGCCGACCGCGTGCAAGACAAGCATGCCCTACCGCTGGGCTATCGGCTCCGGCCCTACTTATTTATTTTAATTTTTTAAATTTTATTATACCACCATGAGATATCACATTTACAAAGAGTTCATGTTTAGGGTTTCGGTCTTAAGTGTTGCAGCACCCATCCCCACCAGTGCCCATTTCTCACCACCATGTCCCAATCCCTCCCCCCTCCCTAGCCTACTACTCTTAGGGGGTTATTTATCTCTTTTTCTCTCTTCTTTTTATCTCTCTCTCTTTCTCTCTTCCTTCTCTTACTCACTGTAGTTACAATACATACATTTAGAGGTTATCATGGGTATCTTTTACCTGTATTCAATGCTCATTTCTAGGCTGGTATTTTTGCTTTCAACAATTATTAGAACACTGTTCCCCTTCTTGGTCTTATCTAACCTTTGGCTCCCACCTATTTGTGGGATTACGCTGACAAGACCTCTTGATCCATGTTTTGCCCTGAACTTGGATATTAGTTTAATTATACACATACATGCATATATATACACTTATGTATATATATATATATATATATATATGCATGCATGTATATAATGGATTCTCTCATAGTTCTGATGAGCTGTCTTATACCTTCTGGGGTAATTTCACTCAACATGATCCTCTCCATGTCCATTCATTTATGAGGCAAATTTCATAACTTCATTTTTCCTAACATCTGCATAGTATTCCATGGTCTAGATGTACCAAAGTTTATTTATCCAGTCATCAGTTCTCAGATACTTTGGTTGTTTCCAGATTCTGGCCATTGTGAAGAGTGCTGCTATGAAAATAGAAGTGCATATGGTGTTTCTGCTGTGTGTTTTTGAAGCTTCCAGGGTATAGTCCCGAGTGGTATGGCTGGGTTAAATGGGAGGCTCAATTTCTAGTCTTTGGAGGAATGTCATATATTTTCTTCAAAAAGCTGTACCAGTGGAACATTCCCCCCAACAACGGATGAGAGTCCCTCTCCCCTCATCACCAGCATTTGTTGCCCTTTGCTCTTTTGAATATGTGCCAGTCTCAGCGGTATGAGATGATTATTTGTTTTGATTTGAATCTTTTGATGATTAGTGATGGTGAACATTTTTTCATGTGTCTTTGGCCAATTGAATTTCTTCCTTGTCAAAGTTTTTATTCATTTCTTCTCCCCCATTTTTGATGGGGTTGGCTGTTTTCTTTAAAAGTTCTACCAGTAACTCTGTATCCTGCTATTAGCCTCTTATCAGATGGGTATTGGGTGAGAATATTCTTTCCTATTCTGTGGACTGTCTTTTTGTATCTTCATCACAGTATGATCATTATCAATAGATGCAGTGAAAGCATTTGACAAGATCAGCACCCGTTCATAATTAAAACCACTCCATAAAATTGAAACTTGAAGGAACCTTCCTGAGATGCAGCCTTAACTCATATTTTCTAACTGTCCCAGGGATCCTTTCAGATTCATGTGTGACTAGTGCCCTTAGTCATAAGTTCCAATTTATTTTTTGAGGCTAAGGCAAAAAAAATAAATCAAAAGAACTGGAAAAATGTATTTTCAGATCTCTTGAGGAAAGGCTAATATGATGATTTTGTTTCTGAGGTTAAAAACGTCCTATAGATAAAGCTTAGTTTTAATGAATAGATGGCGAGACCTTTGAAAAACTTTCTGCATTATAGATTCCCGAAGCTGCTAATTAAATTCTACAATAATAACAGAAGGAGGCAGTTACATTAGAGTTGGGGTTTGTAGGGGTGGGGGCATGATGGACAGACAAGTCTTTATGTGAAACTATCTGTGCATACTCTTTCTTTTCTCCCAACAATAATGTCTCCTTGGCAGCTGTTTGTCAGTGAACTGGAAAAGTGAACCTTACAGGAGGTGAAGACTGAAACTCAGGTCACTGTAATCTTTAATTTCAAGATTTTTTATCTTTCCTTAAAACTATCTCACTCTACGCCTAATTAGAAGCATTATCTTACCTCTCAGCCCAATGCCTGTTCCATAGATGTTACACTAAATTTGTTTATTATTGACTAAATAGTAGTTATGTAGTAGTGCATGCATATTATTAGCCATATTTCCAGGATTTAAAGCCAGGCATCCTGTATGCAAGAATAGAGGCTTGAGTCTGTTGCACTCTATCTTTGGGCCAAGAATAGAATTATTTTACTTTGTTTCTCAAGGTCACATCCAGCTGTTCTCAGGGATTATTCCTGGCTCTGCACTCAGGCATCACTCCTGATGGATCTCAGGGCTCCTTATATAGTACTGAAACTCAAACTTGGTTTGGCCTCATGCAAAGCAAACACCTTTCCCCTGTACTCCTGCTTCCCCTCAAGGAAAGCATTTTTTTATTAATTAAAAGTAAATTAAAATGAAATGAAATTGAAAGTTTTAATAAAGACTTACTCATTTAATTCTTTGCTTTACATTTTGAAAAAACATTTTTAAAGCTGGCATTTTTATGTGTAGGCCATTCTAATCTTAATGAATATCACTTATCATTGTAGAGAATAGAACATAAAATATGACTCAAGAGAAGATCATAACCAGTTTGACAAATGGCTTGGCGCTATCAGCAACAATGATCTCAGCAGATTTCTGGGGTAATTAAAAGTCATTATCTTGGCTCAGTGTTAGAAACCTGTTAAACTACCAGGACACTTGGACCCATGAGACCATAACCTAATGGATTTAATTTATTTCTAATTAGCAGAAAATATTTAAGTTTCTAAAATTTGGAAAGTAAATTTTTTACCACAAAATATACTTAAATTCAATCCAAAATTTTTTGGAACTCTTTGGAATATGAAAACACTCCAGATACCATTTAATTTCAAAACCAAGATGAAATATTGCCTCTCCTTTTCTGGTCCTTACTGAACTCTAAAATACATTTCTAGAGATCTTTCGAAGCTTAGTTGTAAGCTAAACAGTTAAAGATAACTTGAATCAACTATATGGCTACAAATACCAAGTACTATGCTTGACTGTATACTGTACCACACTTAAAATCCCAGGCAAATTTAGCAGAAATATTTTGCAGATAAAGGAGAAAAATATACATATAGTTTTATGTTTATTTTTTCTTTTCTTAAATAAAATATTTCTTAATTTAAATGCAGATTTGTTGAGTGCGTGAATTAGTCAACAATATCTGTATTTATCTTTTTTTAAAGGGCAATTTTGAAAAACTAAGTTTATTGGTCTGTTTTCAGGAGCTCTACTTTAAAATCAAAGCTGCCTTGAGTCTCTACAATGAAGCTTAGGACCCAAGACTACAGAGTAGAAATGATAGACTTGTATCCTTGATTCTCACTCATTAGAGTTCAGACTCAGTTGATTAAGGGGATGGATCCTCATCCTTAGAATATATACTTATAATAGAATGGCTCTAATCTTCCTTAGAATGAATGGTTCCTATGATTAACCAGCTCCTCTCTCTAGAACCTCTATACTTCTCTCTTTATTTTAGGCTTTAATCTTTGATTCTTTGCTGCTGTATGGACTTGTTGATGGGTACTGACCCAAGTGAAAGGAAATAACTGCTTTGGGACCTGATTCATAGAAAACCCCAATAATGCTACTGATATAACCCTCTCTAAAGGACAAGGAACCACCAAGTTTCTCGGACTGAACTGTTGACTTCCTCTCTCTCTCTCCATATCCTAGATAATGTGCTGAACATGTCACTCTCAGGTTCCTAACTGCACACCCTTATTTGGAAGTTTCATTGCTTTGATCTGAGTACACACCCCTGTTTAGCTGAAGTGACCCATACTTCAGTTTAGGGTAACAACAGTTGTGCTGAAGCTTGTGCTTGGATAATTCACTCAGGTGGGCGTGAGAGAAGAGAACAAAACTGGTTGGGGGTTGAAGGGAGAAATAAATGGCATAAAAAATTATACACTGCTAGTTCAGGATTCACAAATATTGGGGCTTGACTGGGGCTGAGGCCTTCTGAACTATGAACTTGTTACAATTTCAAGTCTGTACTCTCTGTAAGTTTAGGAAGGCCTAGCCTTTATGAAACCCCTTCACATTCCCAGTTGACTTTGAGGGATAAAAGCCAGAGTCTTAGAAAATTTGTGCTGCTATTTTTCCATAGTCTGTGGTTGGGTAGAGACTTCCCTAGAGGGGCAAAGGCAGGATGATGGAAGGCTCACAAGCTTCAGCTGCTTTGTGTAAATTGGGGGTGTGATAGTATGAGATGGATGTCATCAGTGTGAACACTGATGACTATCAGGAGTACCTATATATCTTTAGAGTACCATTTTTCCAATATTGGCGAGATCTCATCCTCATCCTTAAGCTTGTGATAGCACTTCACTCCTCAGCCACACTTATTTTGCTGTTTTCTTTAAGACATCACTGAGTCTGAGCCCCCAGAGAGCCTGAGATCAGATAAGACTTTCTCCAAACCCTCTGTGATTCGAACACACCCTAAGTAGGTTGGTTGAGTCAGAGTTATTTTTAGAAGAAGGCTAGAGCAATAGTATAGACCCCAGGGTGTTTGACTTGGACACATCTGACCTAAATTTAATTCCCAGAACTCCATATAATTCTTCAAGTTCCCCTGGGAGTGTTTCCTGGATTCACAGAGCCAGGAATAATCCCTGAGCACCAACAGGTGTGGCCACAAAGCAAAATGAACAACAGAGTTATCTCAGGAGTAGCCAGAGCTCCTGAGGATCAGATAAGGTCATACTGACCAGGAGTGTCAATAGAAGCATAATGGATGTTGTGTCTACAAAGAATGCTCACAGAACATCAAGACTTCAATTGGTGGCCAGGATTGGGAGGGTGCCCATGATTGGGGTGGTGGTCTTTATTCAATTTATTATCACAGTGACTCTTTGTCTTTCATAAGACATAGATGTAAGCCTCCTTTTGTCTTTGTTCTGGTGCCCCCAGCCCTCTAGCAAGCAGTGTGCTACTTGGACATGACCGTATCTTTAGGAAACAAGAGTGAGTGGTTTCACTGCATGGCCTTGATGAATACTGTTTGTGAGCACACTTGGAACTGCCCTAGGGGAAGATAATTGTCCAAGTCCACTCCCTCCATTTCATGCTCCGCTGGCAACCACAGCACCATTTATATGATGTAATCATACAGTGGCTATTAGGACACAGGGTGGATGCCTGGACTTCTGTTAGGAACTTCTCAGAGGGTAGTTTTTATGGGCAAGGGACACCTAAAAGCTGTGGTTCCTCCCCAATCACACTAATCCGTCACCCTGGAGTTTGAGCAGCTTCTTGTCCTGTTTATGAGTCCTATTTCTTCTCATCTTTTGAATTCAGTACTGTGGAAGGTCAAAATTCTCTCTTCATTTTTGAAGTTGCCAACTCCCAAACCAACTCTTACTTCATTTGAATAATAAAGTCCTTGAAACCTCTACTTAAGTCTCAGTGAGTCTTCAGTGCTTCATTTGCAAACAGTATCCCAATTGCAGGGGTAGTGCTCTGGCCATAAAACCCCAGTCTCTACTCCAGCCCTCTCTTTCAGGGTGGCAAGCCCAAGTGGCACAAACTTCAAATCATCAATTATTGCATTTGGTTAAGCACTAGGGATGATCTTAGTAAGTCCTTCTATTTTTATACTTGGGGAGACTGGTTCCAAAGACCATGAGATGATCTTTCCAAAAAGTTAGTATATTTCAGTTGTCCATAATAGAGTGGTTTCTGGCATTCAATGTTATTAACACCAATCTTACTACCACTGTGACCTTTCCTTCACTATTGTCCCCAGTTTCCCTCATGCCTCCCAAGCCTGCCCCTTAGCAGTCACAAAATAATTTTATATTGCTTGTTGCAAAATGACAGAAGGGATTATAAAAAGAATAGTTCAGTTAACAAAAAATTTGTGTAGATTCTTATGTCTTGCAGTGGCTTTATTGAATTCATTGTTGTAGGATTTACTGAGCTGTTTCTTGCTAGCTGAGCCTTCTGTGATATTGTTTTTCGTTTACTGAGCTTAGTTGGCTTGTCTGATACTTTCTCATCAAATTTGCAGCGCCTCCTACTAGACTGTTCATATTGTGGAATTTGGAGGTATCCGGGATCTGTAGAAATGGGACAATTCTTTGGCTTGGTGTCTCTTCCAAGGTTAGTTGTGGAGCTGAGTCATTTATATGCCTAAGGCTGTGAAGTATGAGGGATGCTTCTGGGCCTTCTAGACAGTGAAAGAGGGGTGGAATGGGTTGGGGCACTGTCACTCCTCACTCCAAGAAAGCCCCCCCGACTTTTCAGCCCAAACACCAGTGTACTTGGGTGTTTCATTGGTTTGACATCTCTTCTGAGATTAGTCTTGAAGCCATTTTTAGAGATTTCTGTCTTTTCAAGAGAATAGATGGATAAAGCAGTAAAATTCAGCCAGAGAAAAAAGTTAATCATGGCAACTTATACCATCAGGTTGAACTCAGTAAAGTTGGATGCCAAGTTCTAGCATGGGTTTTGTGTTTATCCAAACTAAGAGGGAAAGTCTTTATTTGGATTTATTTAGTTGGATATTCACATAGTCTATGAAATCCTATGCCATTTTTTAAGATGACCATATTTCACTTATGCTCTGCTTTGTTTCTTTTGTTAGTGGACGTAAGTCACTAACAAAATGTCTCCTCATTGAATGGCGTTTTTTTCCACTTATTTCCTTCAAAGTGATATGCTCTTCCTTGGCTTTCTTCCAACAAAAGACCCCTATCCTTCAACTCCCAGTCTTCAACTCTTCCTCATTAATCTGCCTCCTGTGTTCTCCTTGCTGCCTTTTCCTTGCCTCTGCCCAGAATTATCTTTATTCCTTAGAGGAACTGTCACTGGCTGTTTCAGTTTATCTATGCATATTCCATAGTGAACAGAGCAGCTGGTAACATGGGCAAGAAGCTCCCACTGCCCAAGTGGTTGTGCTATTACTCTACTTCTGGCAACTCCAAAAGGAAATAACAAGGCAGGGCACTGGATATCTTATCACACCTGTCTCCTACCACTATCCAATAAGTATTTTTTGTCCTGTCACCAGGTGCCAAGGAATGCTTTAGGGCTCAGGTAGAATGGCAGCCCAAGGGTACAAGATGCAGCATATCCTGCCTTCTTCAGAAATCATAATGGTGTGTTTCTTTCAATTTTGTGTGTACCATCTTTTTTAATGCTTTTCTATCTCCTTGCTGAGTATTATCATCCATATACACAGTTTTTGCCTATTCCTACCAATGATGTGCAATGACATATATTTGAAGTTAGTACAAAAGCATACAGTGACTATGTAAGGAATTCATGACTGAGTTAAGTCTCCTGGCATCAGGGTCCTGGCTGCAAGAATGAATGGAGCCTTTGGGGTAAATTGAGTTCCATTATCCACTAATAATGATATGCTACTGTTTCTCCTATAGCCACTTCAACTTTGAACTTCTTTTCCTCTTGGGCTTCTTGCAGATTGACAATCAGTCTTTAGCTTGTGCGTGTTCCTATTAACACACTTAGCCGGCACATGCCATATGATCATCTGGTAATAGTGCAACATTTGTATAATGCTTTACAACATTGACTAATTGATTCTCAGGAGGAAACAATTACTTCTGAGACCAGGAATTTCCATGTTCTGCTTTGTTTCAGGTCTCTGCTGTGGTCACCAAAGCTGCTGGGCTGAGTGAGAAAACTTCACAGTTTGAATATAACAACTTTTCAGCTCTGAGTCTGTGTGTGTGTCTATGTGTGTGACATAGGGAGAGACACAGAGAGAGAGAGAGAGAGAGAGAGGAGATAGAAAGAATTCTGCAAAGCTTGCCTAAGAATGGGTTAGATAGAGATGATTTTTAAGAAATATGGGAGAGAAGGGAGTAACAGAAACACCATAAAACAATCTCAGAACTGGAATAGGTAAAGACATTAGTCCCTGGTCAGCAAATAGCATGCCGGTGACCTCAGAGAGGTTGCTTCACCTCTCTGAACCTATTTTCTTAACTATAAAAGGATGGTACTGAATTAGTAACTTATGCACCTTTAAAACTATATATTCAGACTATAGACTTCCTGACAAAGACCTTTCCTGATTTTGCCTAGTTTGCAGATCTCGGGTTTCTCTCTCATCTTTGATTCTCTGTGGCTCCTTTGCCTCACATTCCTTTACAGCCAGTTACAAAGCTGAAAGGGCAAAAACAAAAGATAATGAAACACAATGCAAAGAGCAAATCAGTCACTAAATCCCTCACTCCATACACAGAAAATTATCGCCAGCTGTTGCCCAATTAAATGCAGCAATCTAGCAATGCTCCAGCGGTTCAAAGGAGAATACACACACTGCACGCCCAGCCAAACCACTTCCATGAAAACCCAGAGGATTTGAACATAAAAACACATTTTTCCATAAACTAAGTTTGTGTTTTCGTTAGAAGCATTCCAACTCAAAGACTTAGTGAGCAAGCAATGAGCCCTGGTGGCAAGTTTTGCTCTATGTTTTGAGGCACACGGTGCCTCCAACATGTAGAAAAAGGAAGTGTGAAAGGACCCTTTAATCATAAGTGCATGAAGACTCTCTCAAGCTGTTATTGGTGTTCTGCACAATGAGGAAGCAAATGCAGCAGCATCATTGGTGCATTCATTGCTTGCACTAATTTACATACATTTACTGTGCATCTCCCTGCAGAAGATTCTGTGTAGGACTTTCATGAAATGTCCCAGCACCAAGTTAGTAAGACATTATCCTACCATGAAGAATCTCAGTTTAGTTGAACTGTCAGTGAGGAAACAAGATCAACTGTAAGACAAAAAATAAGTGTATAAATACTATATTGCAACATCAAGTATTTTCTAGAAGCTTGAACCAAAGGCATAAATACCTACTTGCTATTTTTTCCACTTAATGTAATTCTGATGAGCTTTCATTTACTCTCTATGTTAGGAAGATTTTACATGTTGTGGGGACTTCACTATATAAGTAAACTTTCTCAACCACAAAGAATGAGGATAACCTTCTTATCATCTAAAGTCCTTAACAAGTTTGGCTTCCACATTTAGATTCACAATAAATCGACTTGATTTTCTGAAGTGTGTATCAGAGCCATGCAATATTTTTCTTTATATGAATATCCTGTTTAAGCTCAGAGCTTCAATGAATACAGATCATGAGAATGGCAATTCCCATGGAAATCCATTCCTTGGGAATGCTTTCATAATTTTATAAACATTAGGACTACTAAAGTTTTTGGCTGATGCTTACTGCTATATTAAATATGTTTTCTTCATGGCCCTTTTGTTTACAATATTATAAGTTTTTTGTTGAATTTCATCAAATTTGGTTTTATACATCCATTATGATCATAAGACTTCTTTACTGATCTGTTACATCTGTTACATTGGTGAAATTTATGAAGCTAAGACAATTTTGAGTTCAAAATATAAAACAAGCTTGGTGGCAATCTGTTACAGCTTATAAATAACAGAAGAGGAGGGGGAGTAATGGTACCCTGCTCAGGGGAGGTCCCAAGGCCCCAGGTCCAAGGGACCCCTATGGACTCCCTAACAGTACTTGGGATGAGGGAGTAACCATGGCCTAGCTTGGCCTGGGCAGTACTCACAATCCATTAGGGCCTTTGGCCTGTGTGTGGGGTCTACATCATTCCCCCCTGACCCATTGATGGAAGAAAGAATAAGACAGGATTTTCCTCAAGGTTACTTTTTAATCCTTCTTCTGCTACTTTTCTCTTCACATAACTGCTCGCTGCAGAAACCTCTCTCAGGGACCTCGGGCTCTCCCAGGAGGTTCTCGGCAGGCTGCTCTCTTCTGGGCATCTGGGCAGGCTCCTCTCTTCAGAGCCTCTCTTCTGGACATCTTTGTTCGGGGCATCACCTTTCAGGTCCTCTCCCAGGACCTCTTTTCACGACCTCTTTTCTTAGGTCCTTCTGTTCCAGGGCTTTTCTCTTCAGGTCTTCTTTTATCTCTTCTCCTATGTTTAATCTATGTCCATAACTCAGTTTCCCTAAGTTTCACTTTTTTTGTCATGTTGCCTTGTTTCTCTGTGTCTCTGTCTCTACTTTTTTGTTTCTGTATTTGGTCCTGTTGCCGTGTTGCCCTATAGCCCTGTGACCTTCTAGCTCTAGTGCTGGCTCTCTGGCCTAAGTACCAGGATGAACTCCTTTGCCCTGGTTCTGGCTATTCGGCATAGGCACTAGAGGCCCCATGGAGCAAGTGCTGGCCTTATGACCCAAGCACCAGGGGCCACTGCTATCTCCATCAGGGAGCCTGAATTCTCTCCTGGGCCCCCTATTTATAGTCTCAGGCCAAGTTCAGAATCATGGCCCCAATAGCTTAACAGTCTTCTGAACTTTTATAGGCCTATAGACTGTGGTACTGGCCCCTGAGGGGATGTTCTTCATACATATATATATGTATGTATACATATATATATATTTATGTTTTAATAAAAATATTAAAACCACAACTTAGGTCCTAAATATATATATATATATATGAATCAATAGATTGCCGTTAGAGAATATATATATATATATATACATATATATCAATATACGACTATCAATATATGACTATCAATATATGACTATCGATATATGACTATCAATATATGATTATCAATATATGACTACAAAATGACTATCAATATATATGAATATATAGTATATATAGAAAATTATTATAAATGTTTATTTTTAGGACCTAAGTTGTAGTTTTAATATTTTTCTAGATTATTATATTGTGGAGAGTATAATTCTTTCTCTTAAGCTCTTAATCTTTTTGAGAAAGATTAGTTGAATTTGTTGCTGAAGTTATATAGGCTTGGATTTGGGTTTTGTGGAGAAAAATCTTATTACTGATCAAAGTTATTATTGAAGAGTAGAATTAGCTCAATGTTAATTGAGCTAATTCTAGTCAGTTAAGGTTGTAAATGTTCTCATTTAGTGTAAAATGTCAAGATTGCATCAAGCTACAAGGCTCCTACTTTTTCATTTTGTGTAATGCTTCTTTCACAAACATTGTTATCACAGGTTTGTCTAGATTTTTCTAGTTTTTTCTATAAATAAACTTTTGTTACTTTAACCTCTATTTTGAATTTTTTAGAAAATTTTCTGAAAATTTTCAGATATATGGGGCAATGCTGCTACCGGCTCTCCCTGTGCCCAGTTGATCATGAGGCACCCAGGAGGGAAGGTAGGTTCTAGCCCCTGGCCCGCCACCCCAGCAGAGCCTTTCAAGAAGCCAGAGGAACCTCCACAGCATGAGGGCCTCCATATTCAACATCCAAACTCCACAGTTCATCAGAGCTCCACCCAGCAGAAAAGCTGATCCTTCCCCATCTCGCGTGGCCACTTTTCAGCTGTGCAGTTTGTAGGCAGGGCCACCAGGCCTCTGGGAAGGGTCAGAGAAGGGAATGGGGACCCCAGCTCCATCTCCAGGAACACCCGTGACTTCCGCCTCCGAGAGCCACCTACATGGGCTCAAACTCAGCTGCTCTGAGCTGGTCTTGAGGTCAGCGTCCTTTTGCAGGGGTTCTGATGAGCTGTGGGATCAAGATTTGCTTATTGTGGTAAGCAAGTCTCATCCGGCTGCTTCCAGAGGCCCTACAGAAGTGATGGGCCCTCCCCAAAACCCATCTTTCCTCCTGGGAGCCTCATGGTCATCTGAGCTAGGGGAGGCCAGTTGGCTGCTCTCCCATGTGTGTCTGAGTCTCATCTTTCTATCTCTATTTCTGTCTCTGTATTTCTCTCTCTTCTTCTACGCCTTGTGACTTGCCTTACGGTTTTTGATGCAATTATCTATGTGTATATTCAGTAGTGAGTTCTAGTGTGACTTACAGTTCCTCATTCCCCATCAAACTCCCCAGTTTGTTACAACTAGAATGATCATTATGTTGTACAGATGTGAAAGATTCTGGGAAGGACCTGGTCATAGCCTACTTTGTTATCTAAGCCTCTTGCACAGCTGCACACTGTCAAAGCTGTGTGTCTGGTCTGCCCCCTTGTCCGATTCATCTGGTTGGGGAAGCAGCAAGCCCATAGCCACTCCTACCGGCATAGAGAGGGAGGAGCTCAAATCCCTGCTCCAATTCTGGGCTAACGTGGCTTCCCCCATGACTCATTTACCCTAGGAGCTACTTTGTTCTCGGCCGGGGACTAGCCAATTTCTCAGAGACTCCATGGGCTACTCCACGTGGGCTGGGTAGTGCAGCTGTGTGTCTAGTCTATCCTCAGTCCAGTTCATCTCTATCGCTACTGTTTTTGGCATATTGAATACACCAGGGGTAGCTTGCCATTTCACCAAAACTCTTTCTGGATACCATGGTAATTGATTATAGTAATGCTTGGTTTATATATATATATATATATATATATATAAAAAAGTAATACTTTATATGTATAAAATATATATAAAGTATATTACTTTATATTTATAAAGTATATATATAAAGTATATTACTATATATAAACCAAGTATTACTTGGTTTATATATAGTAATACTAGGTTTATATATAAATATATGTAGTAATATTTGGTTTATATATAGAGATGTGTTGGTAATTGCTTATAGTAATTCTTGGTTTATTTCTATATAAGAGCAAGTGAATTTGTTCTTTTTGGAGAGAAGAATATAATAGACTTTTATAATAAATTTTGTACTCTACACTTTACACTTGAGAATTAGTGGTTGCTATAACTCCTATCCTTGAAAATAACAGTTTTTAATCATTCCAGTATCTTCCTGTGTTTTATGAATTGATGACTTTGCTATCTATTGCAATAATAGTGGCAATAATATTTCTAATGTATTGCCACATATGCATTGGATATCTGTATCACTTGTATTACTTGTGTTCCCGTTGTTCATTGATTTGCTTGAGCTGGCACCAATAAATTCTCTATACATTCTGTCACATGCTAGTGTAGCCCAAGAGATTCTGCTTGCTCCAGGAACTTAAAGAGCCTCAAACCATTTCATCAGGTCACGGGAATGAGGTTTATAATTGTTGCTGGTATTTGACATATCAAATACAACACGGGTAGATTGCCAGGCTCTGCCGTGCAGGTGGAATACTCTTGTAGTCGTTTCTTATCTCATGCATTTATTGATGAACTGAGTGACCACAAAGCAGCCATGCGAGCTGGGCTTGTGATCAGCAATTCTGCTGGGTGAAGCTCTGACAAGTAAGGAGTCTGGATATGGAAAATGGTGGCCCTAATGGTGTGGTGGTTCCTCTGGCTTCTTGAGAGGCTCTGCTGGGGTGGTAGCCATATCTGAGGTACATAATTTATTGATACCATGAAACAGAACTTGTAACATAAATTTTATAGTGCTATGGCTTATAGAGAACATCCACCATTGAAATTTTATATGAAAAAAATTTCCATGCCCCCCAAGGGATTTCCTTCTCTCATGGAAAATAGTAAATCTAAATTCTCTGCCATACACAACTTGGTGATTCTTTAAAACTTCATTCTATTAAAATTCATTAGCTTCCATACTATTTATATTCTGGAAACTTCTATTATCCATAAATTTTGTACCTTTTCCAATTTTCCAGAGATATTGTAGGATATTGGCTTCCTTTATTGCAAGTCATTGTTTCCTCCCAGTTCCCATGTTCCAACACTGCATTTTATAGAGTATTAGAACAATTTTCCTGTTTTTTTTCAGATGCTAATTCCTTTGTAATAATGAGAACCTAATCTAAACTTTCTATGTGTTTCACCCTCATCTTGACTCAACACATCCAGGATTCAGCATCATGACTGGATGCTGGATCTTGACTACATCAGGGATCTAGTCTTATAAAGATGTGTTGATGAGTTCCTGTGGCTCATTGGGGGCAGAGTTTCTAGCACTTCTCAGCAAGTCCAGTACTTCCACAATCATTGGATTTTAGGCCTCAGTCCTAGACAGACCTGTAGACCTATGGAATAGAACTGGTATCTGAAACACATTCTCAAATATACAAACTTAATCTTCGATAAAGGAGCAAAAAATATTAAGTGGAGCAAAGAAAGCCTCTTCAACAAATGGTGCTGGGAAAACTGGGCAGCTACATGTAAAAATGAACTTAGACCTCCTTCTAACGCATGCACAAAAGTCAGATCAAATGGATCTAGATCTCAAACGACATGAACTATAGGTAATCGAAGAAAACATAGGAGAAAGCTCTACGACACGAACGAAAAGTATCTTTAAAGATGACACCACTGACCAAGCAATGGAAGCAAAGTTAAACAGGGATTATATAAAACTAAAAAGCTCTGCACCTCAAAAGAAACGGTGACCAAGATACAAAGAATCCAGGGGGGAAGGATATCACCAATACCCATCTACAGGGGTTAACAGGATATAAGGCACTGGTAGCACTCCACAAGAAAAAACAGCCAACCCCATCAAAAATGGGGAGAAGAAATGAACAGAAGCTTCCAAAAAGAGAAATCAAATGGCCAAAAGGCATTGAAAGTGTTCTCATCTTTAATCATCAGGGAGATGCAAATCAAAAACAATGAGGTACCATCTCCCCAAAAGCTGGCACATCAAAACCAGAACAACCAGTGGGCGTGGATGTGGGGAAAAAGGGACTCTGTCCCTGTGGTGGGAGTGCCGACTGGTCAGCCCTTTGGAAAACAATATGGGCATCCTAAAATTGTCCACAATAGCACTCCGGGAATTCGGAGACCGAAAAACACATCAGAAACACTACGTACTTCTTTTTCATCTCTGCGCTATTCATATACTAGAATCTGAAACAACTAAGCCGAGAACAGAGGCTGGGATGGTCTCCTGAATATGGCGAAAGTGACTTGGAGGGATGGAGTTCGGTGAATTGTAGAAGGAAAAGCAGATTAGAAGACTGTTCTTTTGCTTAGTCAGTGTTTACTGGGAAAGGTATGCAGATTAGACTCATTGATCAAGAGACTTATGATAAACTTAAACGAGGGCTAGCTGTGTAAAAAAGAGGCGGAGGGGAGGAGAGGGAGAGGAGAGAAAGGGAACTGGGGTCCGTTTAAGGGCGGGGGGGGCGGAGGGGGTGGGGGCGTTGGGTGGAATGGGGCACTGGTGGAGGGGATGGGTGCTGGTTACTGTATTCCAAGAACAATTATGACACCTTGTAGTGATGTGGTTTATAAAAAAAAAAAAAAAAGTGTTTTAAGATAGGATTGAGACAGAAGCAATTTATTAACGTAGAAGTCATTTGCTTTTATCAGGGAGAAGATATCTTCAGAATTTTTAAATAAGTAAAAGGATTTGAAGTTATTAAAAGTGTTTATCTATAGGTCTGCTCCTAGAAACTCAAGTTCTTTATTTTGAAGAAGGTATAAGACCTTTTGAGTTGAGAATTCAACCTTCACTGTATGTCTGCCATGATTTACCTTACTATTTGTATCTGTCACATTTCTACCCCACTGTTTATTTATTTTTACAACATTCAGCATTTAGTACTGGAGTCACTCTTACTGATCCTTGTTATACATTTCTTGAATTTTAGCCTTGCTAGGCTCCCCCAGATCTACTTTGATCCACAATGATGGTATCTCCATACCACTGTTCAGCAGGCTGTCTAATTCCAGAATCCCACTTTAATGTCAATTCCTCACACAAGTCCTGGCATCAAGTGCCATAAATCATGTTTCTGGGAAAGTAGACTCAGAAATAAATATGATGTTAAGAAGTTGATTCATGTGTGAAGATCAATAATATCTGGGGCCGGGGTGATAGCACAGTGGGTAAGGCATTTGACTTGCTTGCGGCCGACCTGGGTTTGATTATTCGGCATCCCATATGGTTCCCTGAGTACTGCCAGGAGTAAATCCTGAGTGTAGAGCCATGAGTAACCCCCTGAGCATTGCCAGGTATGACCCAAAAAGCAAAAAAAAATTATCTGAGCAGAAGTAATATAACTGGAACAGAAAAAAAGGATGATTTTAACTGAAACGTAGTCAACACAAAGGCCTTAAGTGATCCCTCTGGTGTCTCTGAAATATGTTAGACTATAAGCAAGGATGTTGGTCCTTTCACATGACTTGAATCAATATTCATTTGACACAGGCTGCCCCTAGGAAAGAAAAAAAAATTGACCTTTGTGAGACGATGTCCTGAACTGCAGGCTATGAAGTCAGTTTCTGGAGAGTAACAAAGTTATGAGTACTCTCAGTGGTTGGTGGAATTTCTCTGGGGAGGAATTATCTAAATTATCTGCTCCTAGTACCTGACCTTCCTATTGTGTGGAATTTTGGACCATTTTTTGCCATATTAATTATAGGAAATTAATAAGGTGAAATTTTGGGGAAAGACCCATAAGACTATTTTAATCAGTAAAGGAAAAAATGAATTACATGTATTAGGATGCTTCATGTTGCAGAAAGATACATTCACCAAATAAGGTATACTCTCTTTAAAAAAATTATTTTTGGGCCACACCCTGTGGTACTCAGGGATAAGGCTTATTCAAGGGTCTGTGCTCAGGGATCACTACTGTTAAGGTTCTGGGGACCATAGAGGGTGCCAGGGATCAAATCTAGCTCAGCTACATTCAAGCCAGGTACCCCACCCCACTTGACTATGACTTTAGCCCCAAGTTAAGACTTTCAATGAGAAAAGTGTTGATCTTTTCTCCCTCATGTATATTCTAACTCTCTGGTCATGTGATGATTTTACATAAAAGAATTATCATGGAGTTCTAGCAGCAAGAAACTACCAAAGCTCATTTCCAAGAATATTGTTCAAGCATATGATTTTAATCTGGGATATAAAAATTAGAGAATTTTCTAAAAATAAATTCAAGTTGGTTTTGAAAGAAATAACCAAAGATGGGCAACGAAGAAAGACTGAGTATTCTAAGCAGTAATCACAAGAGTCCTAGAGCTGTAAGTCCACAGAGCGCAGAGAGGATCAATAATTTATTGTTAAACACTGAATTGCATCCTCCCCAAGTTTTTGTGAAAGTATGAACCCCCACTGTAACTGCATCTGGATATGAAGACTTTGGTGAGGTGCTTATGATTACCTGAGGTCATAAAGATAAGACTCTTTAGTTACAGAGTACTTATCCTATAAGAAGAAGAAGAGGCACTATGGATGCAGGAATACCATGAGAGGACACAGGGTGAGAAAGCCATTTGCTAACCAAAGGGAGAGCCAATTAGAATCCAAAAGAAAAGTGGGGTGTGTGTATGTGTGTACATGAGTTGTTTGTGCTGTGTGTATGAGCTGTGTATTTGTGTGAATGTGTATGTGTGTGTGTGTGTGTGTGTGTGTGTGTGTGTACTGGTATACTGGTATTCTGGTTAGTTGGTTAGTTGTTTTCATGTCTTGGCCCTAGAAAATTATGCTACAATGAATTTGTGCATGAAGATCTAACTAAGATAGTAGTTTAATTCCCTTCTGATAATACTTAGAACTAGAATTGCTAGATACTCTTTCAAGGAATTATCATATTTTTTCTACAGTGACCTCACTAATTTACAGTCCTATTGAGAGTCCACAAAAGTTCTCTTTTCTCTATACTTCCACTAACACATTCCTTTTTTTTTAACTTTTATTTTGACTGTTGTCCTTCTTAAAAGTCTTAGGTGATTTATCTTTATGGTTTGGATACGCATTTCCCACATGATTAGTGACACATAGCAACACTGATTCAGCATGTGTGCATTTCTTTTTTGGGAAAAAATGTCTATTTCAGTCTTTACCTTTTTTTAAACAAAATTTGTGTGTTGCCCTTAATACAACCATTCTTTTTTTACATACTTTTATTTTTTAGTAAGACTTTATTTTTGTGAGGAGCTGATGGACTGTGACTTTAAGACTTGAATATTTATAGAATATACCTGTTAAGAATGATGGATTTAATCAAAAGACAAATATTTAATCTAGAGATTTTATTTCTACCTCAAGGAAGACCATCAAGAAGATTTTGTGCTGATTCCATTAAGTTGTCCTTGCAAAAGTTTTCATGCCCTATGATGCTTAAAATAATTATAATTAAACCTGACATTTCCTAATTGCTTTATAATTATCAAAGTGCTTCCAAAGTCCTTATAACTCATTAGGTTCCACTTTCATAAAAAAGGAAATTATCTCATTGGGGGTGTCTGTTGTCCTGGTAGGAATCATAGTCTGGGTAAATTGGACATCATCACAAGGACACTGTATTTCAGAAAAGGTAAGAGGAAATGTATGAATATAACAAAGACTATATAGTACAGCATGAAGCACTTCCAACTAGATCCAGATCCTTAGTTTAAACATTTCTAAATGGGATGATGGGGTTGGGCTCAATAGAATTTTTTGAGTTTAGGTCACCATGTGTAGAGGAAAGAGCTCTTGGCTTTGAGCTCGTATTCTGGACTCAAAATTTAGACTCTATAGTTTTATTATTTAAGGGTCTTCTCAAATAAGTCTAAAGGAAACAACGGATTACTCCCAGAGATATGTTGGCTATTTGGACCAACTGGTGATGGTTATATCCATCTGGTGATGGATCAATGTATGAGGTCAGCTATTCAGGCCTATTAAAGCCGGATAGCGCCAGGACCATGCATGGAAGCACTCAAGAACCTTAGAGGCTATCTCAAGGGGAACTGTGGGGGCCATGGGTACTAAGCATAAAACTCAGTCTTCTACTTACAATGCCTAAGTTTTAGTCTTAGGGCTATCTCTGTAGTTCCATTGGCTCTTTTTTAATTAGCTTTATACGTATAGAAAATTGCCCCAACATTTGGTATCACAGACATTTGTGATGGCTGGTAGGTGAGATACATACTGTTAGTGTGTCCTATTGTGTAAGTGCAGGAAAAAAGTCCTGAAAGATAAAGAAACATATCACTGTAAGTGGAGTGATGCCTGAAACTAAGATTCCTATCTCCACATCCTTCCCAATCAAACTATCACGATGGACTGCACAAGGACTGTGACAACTCTTATTGTAGTTAGCTGGGGCTGGGAGGAGACTTTGAATCAAAACCTGCTAACCAAGGGTGAAATCAGTGGCAAGATGTATCATCTCACCACTGCCAATTAACCTTGTTCTTACCTTCTTAAAAAGAAAGACCAAAATGACACATTTCCTGAATAGCATACCTCAGAGGAATGTTGGAGTGTGATGCTTAAAGATGCTGCATAGTGAGGAGCTGAGCAGAACAAACTCAATGAAACCAAACTGCCAAGATAGACTCCGGTGCTGATAATGACATTCCCCCTTCATCTCAATACCAAAAATCACCACCAGCTCTGGGGAGTTAACATGCTAATAAATATGTGACACATTTCAGGACATGATGTACCAAAAAAGGAAGATGCCATTTCTATATAAGAGACTTAGGTGAGTAGGGAGAGGTGAGACAACTTTTCTGCTCACTGTGCTTAAATCTGATACCCCTGCAAAGTGAGAGAGCAGCTTTCCTCTGACTCTCTATGTGCTCAGCATAAAGAATAAAGTCTTATTTCCGATAATGTTCTCCTGTATTCTCTGTTTGTTTGGGTGCCACACCCAGCTGTGCTCAGAGTTTTGTTCTCTGGGCTCAGGGATCATTTCCGGTAGGGTTCCTGAGACAATATGTGGTTCAGGAGATTAAACTTGAGTCAACTGAATGCAAGGCAAGTGCCTTACTCCCTCTCCAACCCCTCTCTTGTGTACTATATCTCCAACCACTCTCCTGTGTTCTTTTCCTTCTGAGTTTGCATTTGAAGACCAAACACACTATTTGGTTTGTAACAAACCAGGATGTACAATAGTGGCTCAGTTGCCAGAAAAGATTGTTGATGGAAAAGGAGAGAAAAGTAAACAGATCAGAAAAAAAATGTTTTAATGGGAATGTAGAGTAGAAAGGAATGGTCATAATAGCCAGAATCAGGAAACAACCCAAGTGTCCAAGAACAGAGAACTGGTTAAAGAAAAAGAAACTATGGTACATCTAAACAATGGAATATGACTCAGTTGCTAGAAATAATTAGTGTGAAATTTGTTTATAAGCGGATGGAAATGGAGGGTACCATGCTGAGTGAAATGAGTCAGGAGAGGGACAGACACAAAATGATTGCACTCATTTGTGGGGTATAAAATCATAAGAAACTAATATCCAAGGACAGTGGAAATAAGTGTCAGGAGATTTGGTCTATGGTTGGAAACCTGCATCAAACTCTTGTGGAACAGTCAGTTGGAATAGGATCGCTATGACAAGACAGTGGTCAGTGAATACTGCATAAAACTGAGTCAATAGGTAAAGTAACAAATACTGTAACTTCTCAGTATCTGTGTTGCAATCCATAATGCTCAAAGGGAGTGACAAAGAGGGAGAAATAAGGAAAGGGCTTGCCATAGAGACAGGCTAGGGAGTTCCGTTGGTGGGGGGTGTCAAGAGGGTAAATGAGCACATTGGTGGTGGCAAATGTGCACTGGTGAGGGATGGGTGTTGGAATTGGAACATTC
Organism: Cryptotis parvus; assembly: GCA_021461705.1. Lineage (NCBI taxonomy): Eukaryota > Metazoa > Chordata > Mammalia > Eulipotyphla > Soricidae > Cryptotis > Cryptotis parvus. The sequence goes on along the minus strand of JAJIBD010032814.1, from coordinate 30,201 downwards.
TGTGACTGAACCTGATCATGAATAGCATTCTAACTGTACGGCATGGTGACTCAATAAAATTTTTTAAAAACTTTAATAAAAAGGAAAGGTGTTGCAAGGTAATTTTCCTCTCAGATTTTCTAGGTCTCTTGTGAGATCTCCAGAGGCTCTGTATTATCTCCAACAATCATTCTTAATTACAGCCTTTCCTGGTGGCCTGTGCATCCTTATTCAGTGGCAGGGATGCGCTGAGTCAGCAGGAAGTGATCTCATCAACTCTGTGTGACATTCCCACATTGTAATGGAGAAAACAGAATCCACATAAATTACATAGAAAGGAAATTTCCTCATCAGCAGGAGTGGAATCAGAAACTTCAGAAGTAACTGGTCGAATGCTGGGGCACCTTAAGTATGAAATACTCTTAATTTTGTTTTAGGAGGTAACTTGGTATAAAACAAAGCAAACAGGCAATCAAGGTGAAGTCTGATTTTTGGGTCACATTTGCAGATTGTGACCTAAATTATATATTTGTATAATTATTTATCAAAATAAATATCTTTAAAGGAAAATTCTTATTTTTTTTCAGTAGGTACAAATAGGAATTTCCCTTATTAAAACCAGTAGCTTCAGAATATGAATTTGATGTTAAAAAAAATCTTTCTCTTGGCTTCTTGTTTCCAAGGGATTTTTTCCCCAGAAATACATGCTTCTTGGACGGTATATCTCTAATTTTGGAGACCATATGTTCTAGGTATTCTGGGAGACACCAGTCTTCAAATAGTGTACCCATTGTTCCCACAGGCATGAAAATGCTTGAGAACTTCAAGAGTAACATTATTTCTTAGGAAACACTTTCTATGTTCCAGACACTTGTAGGCAACATATCAATTAATTTTTTCATGGTAACTCTTTATTACTATTATTATAATCTTACCTATTTGGAAAATTGTTCAATCTCTCTGTTTCAACTTAAAAAATTTAGCCTTTTCATTTTTTTTTTTGCTTTTTGGGTTACACCTAGCAATGCTCAGAGGTTACTCCTGGGTCTGCACTCAGGAATTACTCCTGGCAGTGCTTGGGGACCATATGGGATGCCGGAGATCAACCTGGGTTAGCTTCGTGCAAGACAAATGCCCTATCCACTGTGCTATCTCTCCAGTCCCAAATTCAGTCTTTTCAAGCAGTTTGGTTGAATGATGTGTTCAACACTTTTCACTCAGCAACAAGAGTTCTGTGGGTATAAAGCTTAGTGTTGGAGTAGTACCCCTGCCTATGTGATGTTCTCTGTTCAGTTTTCAATCTTGTTTCCTATGGTGAGCAGAGATTTAGGGTGCTCCCCCAATTCAAATATATCTGTCTCAAAACTTCTATTAAAATCTGTGAACAGAGTGGAATTCATGTCTGTATTAAACCACTAATCAGTTGACTTCTAGTTCCTGAAGACAGATTAACCAAATGGGTCTGACTTTTTGTGGGTAATTCGTTTAAGAGTCTTACATAGTCATCCTGAAGACAGAGATAAAACACGGTGACAATCTTACATTGAGGCTTCCTCAATTTAAAAAGATGACAGTATGCAAGAAAGCAAACTTTTTTCAAGTCTCTCTGCGGCTGAGGATGATGATCCTTTGATTTTTGTTCTGTGACACCTAGGCCAAGGAAACTGTTTGTATATGTTAGTCCATGACGTAATGCACAAAGAATGTGACTACTCAGCTCCACCCCTGATCTTCTTCAATAATTGTTTTCTCTACTTTGGATATTTTTCTATCATCTGAATCTAGGAATGTGTTTTGGAGTTGTGGCTGCATTCCTCAGCAGCATCACATTAGCTCCCTACCCTTGAGAAGCCTATGCTATGGTTAAGGAGACAGGCATGAATCAAATAGCAGTGTGAAGTATGTAAAACTCTATCAGTACCAACTGAGAAGATGCTCCTTAGCACTGTGGGAGGAAAACAGTTCCCCAGATAGCAAGAGAGCACAGGAAAAATGTTGATTGAATCAGGAGCAGCAGGGTGAACAGTGACTATCTAATTACCCCAGCAAAGTGTAGGGAAGGGATTGCAGGCAGAGAGAACTGTAAGAACCAAGTTTGTTTGAAGACAATATTAGTCAGATGCCCTGTGCATCTGAAGATTCTATGCCTGCATGGATATAGAGTCTGGAAAGAAGGAAAGGACTGTAGTGAGAGTCTCCAAGATGATTCAGGATTTTTCTTTTATAAGAGCTACGAAAAGTTCTGTGATAGGGGATACAAAGTGAAAGAGGCAGGTGAGAGATGGCAGAACAGATAAAAGCCATTTAGGATAGCTGTAGGAGAATGAGGACAGATTAGAAGTGAGGAGTTGGGAGAAAAGATAGGCGCAGGTAGGTGAGAACAAGAAGTAGATTAGAGGATTTAGAATTTGATTGAAAAATCTTTAATGATTCCATTCTCCAGGTATTTGTGATGGAGGAAAAAAAGGACAAGGGACAGAGGTACTGAAAAGGAAGGTCAGGATCTTACTCAGACATCGGGTGCAAGCTTCTGGGGTATAGGCAGGTGGAATTGTTGCCATACTTAGAGCTGAAAGCATCATTGTGAATATTTAATCCTTAGTATAGGCAGCTAAAATTGTGAGAATGAATCATCACTGAGGATGAGAAGGTAGAAAAGGCCAAAGATAGGACCCAGGGAGACCTACTTTTTCTTACCTGTTTGGGTGATTCAAATATTTTATTTCATAAATAAAATGTGGGAAGCATGCATTCTATTTTTTCAGTATGCAATTTATGAGAAAAGTGATAGTTTGTAATATAATATTAAATATAAACTTTAATATTTATTTAATATACAATAGTAACATTTGAATAAGTTTATTTTAAGAAGCTGGAATAAATATAAAGATAATTTGAGTTTCATTTCATTGAAATCATGATAATACAAAAAAGTCAGAAATATCAATAAATGTTTAAGTTTGGTTCTTTTATTTAAATTTAAGTCTGGGATTGACCAACAATTAATCTATTACAAGGAATCCATTAAATATTGTTTTCCAAAATTTGTTTTGAGACAAATAATACTGTGAAGTTTTCATTTGAATAAATATAGGGCACTCATTTTCATTTTGATATAAAATGAGTATAAAGATTTATCTTTAATTATATAATCATTGAATGATATGAGACTCATATCATATAATGATATGAGTTCTAAAGTTTAGGCTTTAGAACAGGGCAAAATTCTAAATCCGATCTCAATATGGATTGATGAGAAGCACATGACCATTCCATTCCCATCCTTTTCTGATATTTGCAGGTTTTCCATCTAGAATTGGACCAGGCAGTTTCAAATTCAGGCTCTGACTGAGAATATCTCCATAATCCTATGAACACTAACATTTTATAAGATATTACATAGTTCAGGCTTGTGTCTGTGAAGATCATAGGGAATTAAATAAACAATAATTCTGGTAAATCTTTGATTGATAGGTAGTAATTTTCTTAGTTGTATCTTTTAACTAAAGAGTCTGATGCAGATTTCGGCTTTAGCTCTACTTTTCCCTTCCCCAAATTATATTATCCAGAAGCAAAGAAAAATATTAAAAGTTATTATAATATTACCTAAATACCTCCTGGGAAACTGTGGATTGAGTGAGCATTTATAAAAATGTTAGCATTTCATTCATTTTCAACTGCTATCTGACAGATGGAGGGCTGCAATTCACAAGGAAGTGAAACCTTACCTCCTATAGGTGTCAATGTATTTTAAGCAAAAGATATTACAACTCTTACATTATTGAAAAAAACCTATCTCTTTCCTTCTAGTTGCCTAGAAGGAGAGAGATGTAAAAAGTTACATGTTACAGAATTAGCTGTATGCCTCACTCTGGTCAGCTCTAAAGAAGTGACACCTTGGATGTGGGGAGACAGTTAAACATTGGGCTGAGGGAAACTAGAGGGCTGATCTATCTTTTTGTCATGTAGGGCTACTCTGATGCTCAAAAACAAACAAAAAATATACCAAAAACAATAACACTCAGTATTCTGAAAGTAAATTGATCTCTCATTGCCTGCCCTGTAAGGTTTCATTTTAAACTTTCTATATTTTTCCCCCCAGCTCTCAATCTCTCTAAAGGTTAAAAAAAAAGAAAGTTAATTGCTTATGTTCTTTTTATACAATCCATTTAGATCATTTAAAATGTCAGTTTAAATAGCCTTCAGGTCACCTTGGAACAATATCAGCATAGCAAGAAAATATAAGGTTATGTATATATCTACCATCAAAACAGCATCTAAAAGAGCACACTCAAAGCGTGTCCATATGTAACTATGCACGCATATGTGTGTGAACAAATGTGAGTGTGTGGACATGTACAGTCCTATGTGTGCTTGTGTGTTTACCTCCCCGAAGGAGCAGCAGTGCCCAGTATTTACTCTGTTCCTATTTTAGTCCTTTGTCATCACTGCTGTAACAGAGCCCGCTGTCATCTGGTAGGAATATTTACCCGCTGCATCTGACTTGGCCTGGTAATAGTGAGGCGAACATCTGAGTCTAGACTTGGTGGCTCTGTGGGCAGGCTCCTATCCCAGGCCTCCATTGGCCCCAGGGCTCCATCAGCCTGGCGCCCTGCTCTGTTGACATAGGTGGTGGGCTGCCTCATCTGTTTCAGCTGCCTTTGCACACCCCCGGGTTTTCCCCCAGCCACTGTCTCTGGCCATATACTTTGGAGGGACCACCAAAGGACCCCTGCCCATGCTCCTTTCAGTGTCCTCCCCACTGATTGAGAAGCAGGGAGCTTTTGACTGAGGCACTGGCACTAGCAGTGAGAACCCGAGCACCAGTATTTCTGCTTCTTAAATTTGATGGAGTTATCTTGAGTTACACAGAAGAGCTTTAACAAATGTCTTTAGCATAGGGTAGAAATAATCTGATGAGATAAAGAGGAGTCAAGGATTGGACTGAATGATTTGGCAGACTTGTACTTGGCCATCAGATGCACTGTATGACATTGATGGTCTCTGAAATCCAAATTTATTATCTGTACTTTGAGGAAATAGTGCCAATCTCATAAAATTATTGGGAGGCAAGTTTAATGCCCCCTTCAGTCTCTGCTTCAAAGTTCCCTCTTTCTCACATGTATACCATGTAAATGAAATGTAAAGTGGCTCTTTGTCCTCATGTAAGAAAAATTATTTTAATAGTTGCTAGCAACAGAGGCAGGCATTAATGGAAGAGAATAATGAAGAAGGAAATATTGATAACAATCTATGAAATGAAAGGTTATTATGCTGGTAAAATAACTATTGATTGTTAGATTTAAGGAAAGGAATCAGTGCATTATGTCTCACACATCTGTCCTTTCTTTTCTTCCTTCTCCCTTCCTTCTATATGTCCTTTCTTCCTTCTTTCTTCCTTCCTCCCTTCCATTCCTTTCTCCCTCCTTTCCTTCTTTTCTTCATTCTATACTTCCTTCTTCCCTATGTGAGAGTCTTATTATTATTAATCTACATGAGAGTTTAATAATTTATAGGTGACCTTTATAAACTTAGACTAATATTTCTTCTGGGTTTGTAATACACTTGAAGCATCAGATTTGGCATTTGTGATATTCATGTGCATTGATTTGTCTACTTTTAAAATAGCAGAAATAAAATTTTACTGTAATTTTCCAAGGATGGCTAATAGAGAAATTATTTATATATGCCTAATTAATTATATTTGTAATACAATGACATCTCAGTACATTTCCTATAAGAAATAATTATCAGGATGTCTGTTCAATGGAGAAAAGTAAGTCTTTGGGAAATTACAAGTTTCTTTTTGGAAACTTTATTCTACTGTGCTGAGGTCAGCAAACCACGGATTGCATCCATAAGACAGAAACAGTATATTGCCTGCCAAGCCTGAAATATTTACTCGCTGGCTCTTCACATCAAACATTTGCCAATGCCTATAATTTTACAAACAAAATTTTTAAGTGCAGTCTTCTAGTTTTAAAATAGTGATATATACTTGTCAATACTATCTCATCATGATATGCCATTGCTTAATCAGGTTATCCTTCATATTCTCATTGGCTATTTTGCTCGTTAGTGTGATATTTTACAACAAAACAGCATAAATTCGAAACTATGTATTCATTTCCATTTTGGAAGTAGATAATCAAGACTGAGAAGTGAACTGATTTGGTTCTAGGCAAGCTGGTACTTCGGAAACTGAAGATGCTACCTCCTCTTTATGCCTTAAAAGGTAAAGAAAAATAGCTTTGGAGTCTCTTCCTCTTATGAAGACACTAACCCTATTGTACGGGCTGTATGCTCATGCTTTATCTAAAAGTAGTTGCTCCCCAATGGCTGCATACAAGCACTATGACTGAGCATTAAAGAACCCAAATACAAATTTTGGAAATAAAATATAAAATATTATCTCTATAATTTATGCCATATATTTCTTAGCATGGTATAAGAATCTCTTCCCTGTGTGATATTAATATGAATTTCAATTTCATTCCATAGCACTCAATTTATATTTTCCTTATATCCCAGACATATGATATAATGTCATATGTCTAAAAGTTATATAAGAATAGAAATAAGGGGAAATAATTTTTTCTGACATAACCAAAGATTTTCTTTTTTGAAACATACTGGCTTATCTTGCATTATTTTTGCTCACTATTATAGACATTATTATACAATGCAGTTATAGTGGTTTGACAAACTGATGATTTCTGGCAACTGTGTAGATAACTACCAAGTCGTACTGGCAACATTTCCCTAGTAGTCATTGTTCATATTGCTTCTGTGTCACATTCAATTAATAAATCCATTTGCTTTTATGAACACAGTGCCTTGTACACTTTGTAGAATATAATATAGTATAAACATAATTTTATATGCACTTTGAGACCAACATTTTTATGTGACTTTATTTCAGTATTCACTTTATTGCAGTGCTCTGGAACCAAATATGCAATATCTCTGGTGTATGTATTTCTGTATTGAATAGAGGCCACAGGTATTCAAAGGGATGAAAGAAGCATATATCAAACCTGCCAAATATGTGAAGCTCTGCGTGTGTTGCAGGAAACTTAGCTGTTTATGGTGAGGAGACTGAGTGTGCATGGCCAGTCTGGAGACAGAGACGCCAATCTGTTTACTAGATCCTGTCTCTGGGAAAGTATTGATGTGTTTCTGCTTCTGTGGTCTCACTTGCAAAATTGAAATAATGACAATATTCACCTTATAGTGTTGTTGTGAAGATTATATAAAAATATTAGTGGTGAACACAAAGAAAACTCATATGTCAGTGGCAGCTGCCCTTGTCATGACCTCGTCACATAGTATTCCATCATGCTGCTCACACACAAATCCAGCTCTACATGATGCTTTCCATATGGTTTGCCTGTCGGTCAAGGCCCCACACACGGATGTCTTCTGCACCTCCTATTCTGTTTCATAATGATGTGAAATGTAAATTATCTTAAAAAAGGACTATATAATCTCAAACATTTAGAAGAGCAAATTGTCTACCTGCCGTTTCATTACAAATGTATATTTGAGGCCTTGAAGAAACATTGGAGACCTTAACAGAAACAAACATATTATATTTGGGTTAGGTTTAGTTTGCCTTTCATGTGCAGAAATCAAGTAGGTAGATCAAATATATTGTTGAAAGTTTAAGCTGTTGGAAAGTGTATACAACTACGATCATTCAAACAGTAATGCATCCCCTGTTCTGCTTTAGCACCATTGCCTATTACACAGTGCTTATATAAGGAGATTTTAAAAAAACTCATGTTTTCAACACATTCCATCAGGCTTATTAAGCACAATGCTCCATGATTTTTATTTTAATCAATTTCTTTTAATGTGAATGAAAATCTTAATACAAGTAAATACAATTTTTTTATTTTATGGTGATATGTTTTCTTTGTATAAGGCAAAGTTTGACATCATGAGTGATGATCTATTAACTCATTCAGAAAGAGTAGCTGAAATTGTGTGATGATTGTGTACATAAATGTGTTGCTTGTATACATAAATATGTGCATGCATTAGTATTTTTTGCATGTGTGAGTGTATCCTTGCATGCCTGTCTGTGTATACATGAGGGGTGTGTGTGTGTGTGTGTGTGTGTGTGTGTGTGTGTGTATGGCTTATCACATGCATAAGTCATTGTGATATAGTATAGATCATCACATATAAGCTGAGGCTTACATTTGAAAAAAATACTTGATCATACAGAATGACTGCATTGAAAATTTGCTGACTCAAGGGCTGGGCAGAAGGTGGAAATCTTATCCCTACTGATGATGACAATCCCAGCATTCCCTGATTATGTTCCTGCCTTTGGATGGAAGTCTTGCTGGGTTAGCCACAGGAACTGATTTTGAATCATGAGTTTCTCCCCAGTTGCTGAATTTCTTCTGAGCCTGATGGACAGGAGCCAGCAACCTATGGAGATGCTGGCTCACACCATGCTTATCTGTGACAAGCCTGTTTGGCACATGAAGTGGGAATATCTTCATTGTCACCAGCAGCAAAGCAATAGCAGATTCTTCTTTTCTGCAGCACACCCGTCCCTGCACTAGGATGCCTTCCACTGAGCCAAAAACCACAGTTTTCTTCTAGTTACCAGTCCAAGGGGAGGTTTAGTGGGTTCTGAGCTCTTAGAGAAGAGCTTACCAAGTACCAGTGTACTGGAGATGAAGGATTGTGGGCTCTACAAAGGGACTCACTCCACAAAAAAATTGTATCACCTTTAGTAGAACCAAAAATAGAAGTGACGTCTCCAGACTTCTGTCCAGAGCTCTTTCTACCACAACTAGCATCCTGATTTTCCAAAGAGGTGAGTATAAATTTACATATTTAGATATATATTACCCACCAGGGAAAGTTGCCTGCTTCCGATATATAATATTCATTCTCAAACAATTATTTTAATTAAATGGTTAGTTAGATGAAATTCCAGTGATTAAAAGAAATACCAAGGTATAGAGAACTGTCCACATTATCCTTCTATAAGAAATACATAGCTTGGGGTCTGAGGTAGTACAGCAGGCAGGGCACTTGTGTTGCACATGGCTGATCCAGGTTACAAAGCAGCATCCTATATGGTCCCCAAAGTACTGCCACAAGTAACCCTTGAGCTCAGAGGTAGGAGTAAGCACTGGGCAGTGCTAGGTGTGGCCCACAAAGTTCAAAAAACAAAATTATAAAATTGTTTGCATATTGCACCTAAAATAGTTCAGCATATTGCTCAAGTAATTACAGACATAATGGGTCATTATCAAAACCCCTTGCATATTAGTCTTTTCTATTGCACTACTGCCTCAACCTGTTTTTATGATGATATTAGGAGACGGAATAAAGTAGGTAAAAAAATTCTATTGATGCCATGAGCTAAGAGACTCTTCCGCAAAATGTGCAGCCTGCAGTCTTAATACATGCTTTGCATTTTCAGTGATATCCTCCCACGTGCACTGCCTGATGACATCCACTGTCTGCAAGCATAGTGCCCACAGAATATCCTAGATTATAAAATTTGACTCCTCAAAAGTACTTGCCATTGGTGAGCTGTTACCAATCCAGAGCATGATCAAATTTCAATGAATTTTAATTAGTGAATTTTATAGATGATACAAAATATACTAAGGTTTGACAGATGCTATAGTATCATAATAATTACAAATAAGGACAAAAGTGAATGTTTGAATTACTCTTAATTTGAAAAATGTTTTCTAACTAATCATCCCATTTATTCTTTAGTAGTTTTTGTGGGAACAGTCATCTAATTTGACAAATTAAAAGTGAAGACCAAGAGGGGATGCTGTCCAGTAGAATATATGCCTGCCTGCCTGCTTGCTTGCTTGCTTCCTTCCCTTCCTTCCTTCTCTTTCTTTCTTCTTTCTTTCTTTCTTTCTTTCTTTTCTTTCTTTCTTTCTTTCTTTCTTTCTTTCTTTCTTTCTTTTCTTTCTTTCTTTCTTTCTTTCTTTCTTTCTTCCTTTCTTCCTTCCTTCCTTCCTTCCTTCCTTCCTTTCCTTCCTTCCTTCCTTCTTCCTTCCTTCCTTCCTTCCTTCCTTCCTTCCTTCCTTCCTTCCTTCCTTTCTTTCTTTCTTTCTTTCTTCCTTCCTTCCTTCCTTCCTTCCTTCCTTCTTTTCTTTCTTTCTTTTTCTTTCTTTCTTTCTTTCTTTCTTTCTTTCTTTCTTTCTTTCTTTCTTTCTTTCTTTCTTTCTTTCTTTCTTTCTTTCTTTCTTTCTTTCTTTCTTTCTTTCTTTCTTTCTTTTCTTTCTTTCTTTCTTTCTTTCTTTCTTTCTTTCTTTTTCTTTCTTCCTTCCTTCCTTCCTTCTTTCTTCCTTTTTCTTTACTTGCTGCTCATTCACTCTGTAATGTGAACACGTACCTGCTATTCTAAAAATTGCATTATTCTATTCAGCTGTAACAAGGAAAGAAAATGACAACTTCAATGGAGGCTTATAAAGGGAGAACATTAAATCTATTTAGGTTAGGCAGTTAGTGGGAACAAAACTAGTTTCAAATATGTCCTTTGTCAATTTAATGACTGTGTGTAGGTCACTTCCAGTTTAAACTTTTCTTATCTGTACAAGGTGAGTGAATCTCTAAGGCAATTTAGAACAGAAAACTCATATTTTAATTAACTTTGGCTGATTCTGGGTTATTTTAAGGTTATTATTATCTTGAAATATGACATACTACCTCTGAAAAATCTGTGTTATGAATGAACATTTACAGAAAAACTCAAAGTGTACAGAGATATTGAATGCACAAAATTAGTGAGCACAGGTAGGTAGTCTGGGTTCCAGTTCAACCTTTCTGTGCCTATCTCTAATTCTGAGCTATTAATAAACAGCATCAGAGAGTTGATAAGAGAACTAAATAAATTAATACATGCCAGCACCTATAATTATTTCTAGCCCATGATAAGTACTAAACATTTTTGTCTCTCATTACCCTGGGGTTTGTTTTCACCCTGAATACATGCAGTTCCCTGTTCTGGAACAAGATGTTATAGATCTGGTGGTATTGTTGGTATTTTTCTCTTTCTCAGGGATTCTCATGCTGTGACCTTGTTCTGGCCCATGGTCTATGAGAATAATCAGACTTGGAAGTGTTGAGGAATGTTCTAGTTCCTGAAAATGAAGTTAGATGATCTGAGGGATGTGCCTCTACTCCCTTCCTCCTCCAGAAGATCATTCTGTGTGCACCTTGCTAAAAGCAATAGCAGCTGTGAGGAAATAGTCAAAGTCCCAGTGCAATGAAAAAAAAAAAGCATCCGGTCCTTGTGTGTTGAGCCTTGGAACCAACTCTAGAACCAGCTATTGTCCTATTATCCCCAAATCATGTCTCACTATATCACAGTTTTCAGTTGCTTTACTATACATACTTCAAAGAATTTATACCATCTCTGAAAAGAAGAGAGAGAGCCTGGCAAGCTTCTCATGTCATATTTGATATGCCAAATACCAGTAACATTTATATTAGGTCATTCCCATGATCTAATATAATGGTTTGAGGCTCTTTATGTTCCTGGAGCAAGCAGATGCCTTTGGGTTCTACTAGCATGAGACAGGACATATGGAGATATTACTGGTGCCCACTCTAGCAAATAGATGATCAACGGGAAGATAGTGATAGTGAAGTGATGCCATCTCTACTTGTAGTAAACTTTACTTTTTAATAAAATAAGACATAGCAAGATTAAAAGATATACTGCATACTTTGTTCTATATATTCTAGCTTATAGTATACTAAGAATAGCTACTCTGAGCAGCATTAGAATTAGCTCTGAACTGCCTAGAATCCAAGGAGAAAAAATTGAATAAAACCCAAATCTCATTTTAAATGATGTGTATTAAAAAAGAAGAAAAACAACATGTGAATTAAAAAATCATTTTTGGGGATAAATTGGGAAATCCATGTCCTTCATTTGATATCATAGAGGTTGGTAGCCAATGGCATAATGGATTTATTATTGAAAATTTTATTTTTATTTTATTTTATTTTGCTTTTTGGGTCACACCCGGCAATGCTCAGGGGTTTCTACTGGCTTTGCAATCAGGAATTACTCCTGGCGGTGCTCGGGGACATATGGGATTCGGGGATGGAACCCAGGCCCGCAAGGGCCTGCCACAAGCAAGGCAAACACCCTAACCACTGGGCTATCGCTCCAGCCCCTACTGAAAATTTTAAATAAATTATTTTTTGTTTTAAAAGTAATTTGAGTGGGGGAACTCCCAAGTAGTGCTCCCAAGGTTTAGGATCACTTCTCATGATATTTACTTAACTAGGCCACATGTTTTGATGTGGTGCTGTTCATGCTCTTCAGCTCTGGGGAGTGCCAGGGCCATCTGAGTGTACTTGAGTAATGTCAAGTGCCAGAGTCATACCTGGTAGTGTCACTGTCACTGTCTTCCCGTTCATCATAGATTTGCTCTAGTGGGCCACAGCAACATCTCCATATGTCCTATCTCATGCAAGTAGAGCCCAAGGGCATCTGCTTGCTCCAGGAACATAAAAGAGCCTCAAACCATTCCATTAGGTCATGGGAATGAGGTCTATAATTGTTACTGGTATTTGGCATATCAAATAAAACATGGGTAGCTTGCCAGGATCTGCCGTGAGGGTAGCATACTCTTGTACTCATCTCTAAATCCAGCATTTATTGATGAACCGGCCATGCGAGCTGGGCTGTGGTAGGCTGGTCTTCTGGGTGGAGTTCTGATGAGGGGGAAGTCCGGATGTGGAAAATTGAGGCCCTCATGTAGTTGGGGGGGGTCCTCTGGCTTGTTGCGAGGCTCTTGCTGGTGTGGCGGGCCAGGGCTAGAACCTGCAGTCCCTCTTGGATGCCTCGTGAGTGGCTGGGCACAGGGAGAGCCAGTAGCAGCTCTGCTCCATGTCTGGTAGTGCTAAGGGATAATGTGGTGGCAAGGATCATAATGGGCTCTTGTTCATGCAAGGTATGGACCCTTGATCTCTAAACTCTTCTCCCTTGCTGAAATGCTTCTAAAATCAATCTTTGACTTAGAAATAAACCAGGATGCCATATTAAATTAAAATAACTGCTAGGTTTTGTGTTTTACTTCTCCTTTTCAGGCTCTGATTTTAACCTTTTTCTTCCACTTTATCCTGTCTTTATTCATCTCTTGACAAAGTTGCTTAAATCTTTTCAGGATAAGTGAATAAAAGAGGTTTAGTAAAATAAAGACATCCTAAAAAGAGCTACATAGGTTCATGTCAGCAAGTGTAGACAAGTTTGCTTCTCACTGTTGACAGTAGTTGTGAATCTGCTGTGCAGACCAGGTGGAGGGAGGCATGGGTGGTGTCGAAGTAACTGTGGGTTGTTATTAACAGGGATGTATCATATGTCCTAGGAATCACAAAATGTCCTGAAGGGGAGTGTTGGCAGGATTTCCCTATTGATTATTAATGACCAGTTGCTTAGGCAGTGAATGTTTGGCTTATTTACACTTATATGTTCTTTTCAAATACTTATTTCATTTTCTAATTCAGTTCAGTAATTTACCCCAAGGACACAACAGTGTTCATTCTCTCCTAAAGTGGATTGGAAAGCGATCAAGGAGGCAGAATATTTTCGATCTTCAGTTCTTCTAGCACATAATGCAAAAATCATTTAAATTTTATCCCAGAATAGCTGAACATTTACAAAGAGCTCAGAAGACAGAAAAACATTGTCATTTGTGAAATAGGTCCAGGACATGGTGCCAGAAAGAAAACTGAGGCAAGGGGCCTTTGAGTAATGTGGCCTTTGTGTGGGAGAACCTGGATAAGCTCAGAACATGAGGATTGTCAGGATGTTGGTGAGTATAGAAGGGGATATAAAGCCTCTGCAGGATTTTGAATTAGGAAATACTTCAGAAAACTCAGCCAGATGAAAGAGCCGATGAAGTGCATGTTTGCAGGCCTGGAGCAGACAGATGGTCAGCAGCTCAAAAGGCAGCATGCAGTGAAATCTGCTGGGCCAGAAAGAACCCAAGGTCTTCTGTGAATAGACTCATGTGCCCAGACAGCCCTGACAGGCAGTTCTCAGGTGAATTCTGTAAAGGGTCACACTTTCCAGTCACCATACTGTCCAAGAAAGTCAGTGTGACACAGAATCGCTTTCTGCATAGTTGAACAGGGGCCAGAACAATTCTTGCTGCTCTTTGTTCACTTATAGTTAGCACTTAGCAGCTTTCAGTGAAAATGTGATTGAGGATAAATTGAAAAGCTGGCAAGAGGTAATCTTGGACACACTATGACCAGTAAAATGAGGATACAATAGAGGACGGTGAATACCTCTCAGATGCTACTTGAATGTGACATTGTGTGTACAGAGTGAAATTTTCATTAATGAATTATGCATTTAGTAGGAACCAAGTTTTTGCTAGTAGAAAGTTTAAACCCACTTACTAATATGGATAAAGTAGAAAAGTCACCTTTTATATTGGTGGGAATGTTGTCTGACTCAGCGTCTAAGAGTAAAAACTGAACTCCAGAAACTCAGAGTTTCTGCTTCTTGGTATATATCCCCAACCATTAATTAGAAAAGATATGTGCACACTACATTTATTGAAGTGTTTAGTGTTCAGTGACGATAACTGGAAACAACCCAAATGCTCAATGACAGATGAATAGATAAAGAGACTAGAGTATATGAACATGGAATATTACACAGCAATAAAATAGATGAAATCTTACATTGTGATGCAACAAAAAATGGAATGAAGGTTATGATGTTAAGTGAAATAAATCAGAAAGAAAAGGAAAAACACTAGACAATGTCATTCATCTTAGTATATAAATATATAGAACATGGGAATAGACAGTACAGAATTATCATAAACTTTTGACCTTTGATTACAGAGCTCAGAAGTGAGGGGGTGGGGGTTGAGGTGAACTTGATGTGACATAAGGAGAGTAGTAGAGGATTTTGGTCACCCTGGTGGTGAAGATACAGTAACTTTGTATTTTAAAACTATAAAAATTGACATTACATTGACTATGATACTTAAACTACAGTAGAAAACAACAAAAACTCACACAATAATCTTAGATCTGTAAAGAAACTGGTGAATATTAGTAAAAAGCATTATATTAGTTGTCAGCTTCTCACTTTTACCTTATTTCAAAGTAGTGATTTTCAATAGTATTCTATCTGTGGTGGTTGAAAACTCATTAATTGAGCAGCAATAGCTTTTTCATGGATCAACAAGAAATTTCTTTGGGCCTTAAAGTCAACAAAGGATTTTAGCTGAACATTACTATTCTAAATGATTAAAAATATTAGTTGCATATGTTGTAATATGTAAGATAATAAATATAATTTGATAAACAAATAAGGTAAGAAGAGATTATTTGTGGAAATGGAGTGAGGAGTTGGACAGTACAGCCAGTCAGGGCTGTACTTTGCTTATGTGCAGCTGATGCAGGTTCAATCGCTGGCACTGCTCATGGTCTCTGGAGCATCACCAGTAGTGAGTCCTGAGTTCAGAAGCGGAAGTAAGCCCTGAACAGCTCTTGGACCCAAAACAAAATCAAAGCAAAATAAGGAATAAGGTGAATCTCTTCCAACTTTGCCATCAGAGTTATAAAAATAATTCAAAGATGAATTGGGAGAATTTATGTCTGATCATGAAAATTAATTAAAATGCATCTTGGTTATTTGTGTGTATTAGTCAAAGTTTTTCTCAATTTCAAATTCTTAAAAACTTTGTTTCATCAAATTTTTGCAAGCAAAGTCTTGTATACATGAAAGAAAATTCATTTTTCAAATAAATATTGCATTTTATACCATGTTATTCCTGCTCGGATCTGATCTGAATAAAGTTATAAAGAGTTAAGCAAGTAATCTTTGAAAAAGAAGTAATAGAAAAGATCTGTTAGCAATTACTTTATTCAGTTAAAGAGAATTTTCCTTAGCAACTAAATACAAAACATCCCAATTTTATGTAATCTACAGATTTTACTGCAGTCCACAAAAACTGCAATCAATTTTTAAAAACCTGATTACTGAGTAGATATGCAGAGCACAAACTGGTAATACAGGACATATGGTTTGGCCATGTTGATGTCTGAACTCTTTTTGTAATTTTGCATTTGAAACCCTATCAGGTATTTTTGAGGCAGAAATAGAGTGTAATTAACTTACTATGGCTCTTCTTAGTTGCAATTAGAATTGAATCAGATAAGCATGTCTGTTGGATGACAAGTCAAAGGGGAATTTACATATTAGAGTCCCTTGGTCAGAGCCCCGGGAAAGAAATGCAAAGAAATGAAGCATGCATGGGGAATAGGTGTGAGCACCAATGATCCAATAGAACCTCTTTGGTGATAGTGGAGGCACCATTTGGAGGATGAAAACAACAGAAAATACAGCTAAAGCTGTCTTAGACTTCAATTTTTAAAGACTTTTTTCTTAGAGCAGTTTTAAGTTCATAGCAAAGTTGGGAGGAGGAGACAGAGGTTTCTCACATACACATGTCCATACACATACACAACTATGGCCTGTGGAGATAGTATGGTTGCTAGGGATGATGAACTACAGACTCATGGAGCATAATTTCCCCCATTTCTACCCTATATGCACATGCTACTTTGGTGAACTTTTTGTGAGAAGAAATGCCTCTGTATGTTATTCACAAGGTCTGTAGCGTGTTTCACTTGTCACTTGTCTTCCCATTGTTCATTGATTTGCTGGAGCATCAGTAAGTCTCTATACATCCTGTCCTGTCCCAAGCAAGTGTAGCCCAAGGGCGCCAGACACAGGAAGAGCCTCAAACCATTCCTTCAGGCCATGGGAATGAGGCCCATGATTGTTACTGGTTTGGAAAATTACCTTTGGCTATTAAGTAGCAAATAAAATATACTCCTGATGAAATGTTCAAACAGTATAAAGAGTTAATGTCAAGTGCTTAAGTATCTTCTAGATTATTCTAGATTATTCTAGAGCTAATGTCAAGTGCTTAAGTATCTTAAGAACATGGCGCAGGATAGGGAGTCCAGAGCATCTGAGACTATGAGTTAGTTGGAGCAGCGGAGGGATATTCCTGATATTCTTTATGTCGTGCTGTCAACTCCATAATGAAATTCTTCCTCTCTTTAGTTGTAAGCATTTTTATGCGTGTTTGCATAAAAGTTGTAAATTTGTTCATTTATGCACTTCTTTATTTGAGAGCCTTTGGGCCATGGCTGGCTATGCTCAAGACTTACTTCTGATTTCATGCTTAGGGATCTCTCCCTGCTTTGAGGATCAGGAATCTGTCATGCCAGAGATAGAAGTGACCCCAGCCATATGCAGGGCAAGCACTATACTCCCTTTCTGTCCCCAGGTTGCCCATGGAGTGAGAATCAGAATTGAGAGACTTTACAAGTGAATACTATTTTTAATTTATTTTATTTTTGTAAAAATGTATCTATTAAAGGCATTATTAGAGGTGTTATGACTGGCATTGACATTGCCACAATAAGAACATTGAAGCCTATTAAGACCAGATTTCACAGCTGTGAGGGGAAGTGGCTCTTTCCCACTATCATGTATTGATACTCTATCATGTATCAATATCATGTAGACCCAGAATCTTAAGCTAAATCTTTTTCTCTCAGAGCACAGGCCTTGTATATGACAAATGATTAATGTTAAAAGACACGATAAATTATTTCTAATATGTAGAAATATTTTAATATTATTCAGTTCTTTCTTATATATTTTTTATTAATTTTTATTAACTGAATTACATGAATGCTACCATGACCATAGTTTAGATAGTCCAGGAAGGAGAGAAAACGGTCGCTAACTTGAGGTCTCTGTCTTGCTCTGTTGTTTTCCAGATGGGAATAAGATGGGATTTATGAAGAGAGCACTTTGCATTCAGGGGCAAATATTAATGATTCTGAATGCTGTTTCTTAAAAATAAAATAAATTTATGACATAGGAGCATTTTATGGGGTTTATTTTGAAAAGAGAGGTAAAGATACCAGAGGGTAAGACATATTCTTTTCAAATCTCCTGGCATTGGAAAATTGGCTCCATTCTTTGTATTTATGTAGAGATCAGAAATCTAGGAAGTCCGCCTTTCACCTTGCATCTTCCAGCCCCTCAACTCCCTTACCAACCTGCTCATTCCAAATGTGCAACCAACATGTGCCAAGGCAAATATAAGCTTTGGATTAGCATTTGAACTGGTGGACAGTCCTTTGGCCAGTGTTGATAAGGTTATACAGCTGTGTCTCCCAGCACAACAGGCTCCATGATGAATTAGGCCATGAGTTGGTATTTAGACAAATTGGGCAATATTTTTCTAAACGTTCTGCACCATATGTCCACACAAGAATAGGATAATGAGTGCAGAGGCAGTAGAATTTCACAAAAATAACATTTCCAAACCAGCAAACTGCAAATACACAAAAAGACAAAAAAAAAAAAGGTTATCCCTTTCCCCAGTCATTTCAACTATAATAGAAATAACCATTATTGTCATTTTTATGGGGATTCCTCATTTGTTTTCCATTACTGGAAACAAGGGAGTCCTTGTAAAATATACCCTCAGATAAATTAGACTTTCCGTTCTAAATATCAATGATGATTTCTACAAGTAAAAAAAAAAATCTTCTCTTTGTCTTCTGGTATTTTTTTGGAGGGAAGCAACTGGGATTCAATGACTAAACTGGTGTGAACAGTATTCAAATTTATTTCAACCTGGAGTTTGCAAACATTGCTCTTTTAGTTAGTCTTCCATAATGAAACACTGCAGACTAGAGGTGATTGCAACAGATTATTTTCCTTTTGGGAAATTTTTGGGGAATTTCTGGAGACTAAATCAAGGTACCGGCATAGGACTTTATGGTGAGAACTCTACTTGACTAGCAAATGGTCTTTCCTTGCTGGGCTTTATTTGGTAGAGGAAAAGAGAGCTTCAGTTATCTCTTTCATATTTCTTACAAGGTCACTGGTGTTATTTAATGAGGACCCCACTCTTATGACCTTATTTAACCTTCTTTACCTCTCAAAGAAACTCCTCCAGAAAGGGTCATATAGGTCATGCTGAGTTTGGCATTGGAATTTGGGAGTATATGTTTCAGGCATAGAATACAGTGCTTCCATATGATTACTGTACTTGAAAGGTATAATTAAAAATAGGTCATTCTGTATTGAATTAGTCCTAATATAGTGACAGGTGTGATTGTAAGAAGTGAAAGCAGAGTAGCCAAGAATGGCACGTAAAATTATTCAGGAACAAAGAGATGCTCCTACAAGATAAGGATTGTCAGAGATGATGATTAGCTCAGAGATGATAGTGAATATGATAGTGAACTCCAAATGGTAGAGGAGAAAACAGTTTCTCTCCACATTCCAATGAGGATCAGCTTTATCCATACCTCCATTTCAGATTTAGTTATCCAGAACCACAAGAGAATGAAATTGTCTTTTCTTTTTTTTTTTTTTTTTTTTTTTTTTTGCTTTTTGGGTCACACCCGGCAATGCTCAGGGATTTCTCCTGGCTCTACACTCAGGAATTACTCCTGGCGGTGCTCGGGGGACCATATGGGATGCTGGGGATCGAATCAGGGCCAACATGGGCCACCCGCTTGCAAGGCAAATGCCCTACCCATTGGCCTATCCCTCCAGCCCCCTGTGGTTTCTTTTTGAGGGTTAGTTGGAGAAGGTTTTCCAAATGGCTCTTAGGAGACCCAAGGACTCCTGCTGACAATTCTTGGTCAACTGGGCTGGCAATTTAATGTGAAACCCTAGGATTGGGGATTCTTAGTCCCTATGGTGCCAGGGATTACCCAGTTCAACCCAGGAAGTGCCTGAGAGCTTCCAAAGATGCACCTATCTGATTGGGTAAACATGTGAAATTAAACAAGATTAGTTGCATGACAGGTATAAAACCTAAACTATTTCTCCAGTCCTAGATTTCTTTGATTTTAAATCCCTAAAAGAAGTGATTTGCTGTGGCAACCCAGAGGAGTAACATATTGATTGAGGAGTAACACATCACCAGTGTGATATCAAGGATGGTCAGCACAGAGACTTTCAGATGGTGTAAAATAGGAGTATGCTGTCACGAAGCAAGTACTGACCATCAGCTACATGAATGAAAACAGAAGCTCTTATTTTCAGTTTTCATCCTTCCCACTATTACAGGTGTGGAATACTGATTATTAAGCCTAGGATGGTTAGAGTAAAAGAAATATGTACCATTAAACCCCCTTTAATTCAAACGGACTCTGTTCAGTTTCTAACTTCCCCATATCAAGGTAAAAAATCGACAGCCTGACTCCACTTCCTGTCTATGGTCATGAAGAAACTCCTACTCATTGATTTCTCCTTGTTGATGATGCCAAAAGAACAGCAACATTCTGTTCTCGCCTTATTGATTAGGAAGAAATGACAAGGCCATCTGCTGATTGTGACAAAGGCCCCACACTGCAGTGTTTTGTCAGAATACTCTTGTCAGTGCAACTTCAGACAAGTGCCTTAGAACTACTGAATCCTTTGAAACTCCCCAATCACTGACCCTTGTACAGCATACCTTGGTTCTGTTGGGGCTGTGGACCAGAATCATAATCCCGATTCTTGATTATATGCTTTCTTAATCATATTGCATTCTGCTATGTATCTGCTTAGGTATTAGTCAACTGCAAAAGAATGTGCAGTCCTTCTTGGCACATGGTAAATGCTCTAAGTCCTGAAATTGTATTCCATAGGGATATGGTTGGTGACATTTTTACTAATAATATCCTATTTATTTTTAAGCCCTTAAAGTTTACAAATACATTTTTACATGATCTCATTAGATCTCCACAATATTCTTGAGGAAGACAGAAAATATTTAATTACATTTTATATATTATAAAAACTGAGGAAAGAAGGAAGGGAAGGAGGAAAGAAGGAAGGAAGGAAGGAAGGAAGGAAGGAAGGAAGGAAGGAAGGAAGGAAGGAAGGAAGGAAGGAAGGAAGGAAGGAAGGAAGGAAGGAAGGAAGGAAGAAAGGAAGGAGAACCTGGCAAGCTACTCATGATATATTTGATATGCCAAAAAACAATGACAATCAAAGGACCTCATTAAAGGGCCGCGCCTCTTTAGCATTAGGAAAATAATCATTTGGAAATACTCTGGAAGAAGCAAAGCACTTTCACAGGAGCATGATAGAAGAGCAGGGAGGTGGAGTCAAGTGAGGAAGACAATGGAAATTGAAGGGGAAATTGTTTGCCTTGCCTTTCAATTTCATCATGGTGTAATCTTGTGCACATCATACCTTTCTCTGAAACTCAATTCCTATGTCTATATGTTAGAAATAATAACATTGGTATTAACTGTTTTTGTTTCTAAATGGGATTTATTGTGAGGACCCATTCAATAGTCTAGTCAATATTAACTTTTTTGTTTGGTTGTTATTTTCTTTGTTTGTTGTGCCATGCTTACTTATGATGCTCAGGGGTTACCTCTGGCTGTACACTTAGGAATTACTACTCTACCCAGTAGACTGCATACAAGACATAAGCCCTATCCCCGTGCTACCACTCTTGCCATAATTAAAATTAGCTCTTGCCATGACTATCTACCTACACTTTTTAATGCCAGTAGCATCTCCAATTTGAGACAATGAATTCTTGTATATAACTTAAAGAATGCAGTCTAGTGTTCACACACACATGAGCCAGGATAAACTTCCTCAGGGGTGGAAACTTCTCTAATTTCACCCAAGCCAAGAAATAGATTTATTTTGGAAAGTTTCTTCAAAAATCCACCAGGCTATTGTTTCTGAGGTTGGAGTTTGATTTGGTTTGAATTATGGCAATACAAAATAAATACTGTAAATAAATAACAGAGATACCCTTTAATTTGGGGGCTGAACATTTGAAGTACATTCTGTGCTGGATTTGTAAACATTCAACCAATTTTCTGATAGAATTACTGAAGAGCTGGACTCTACTGACTGCTTCTGGTGTGAAACCCAGTCCTGTAGCTGGTGCCTGGCTGATTAGTGGTCAAAGAATGAGTGTTCCAAATTCTCCAATATCTTGTCATTTAAAGTGTTTTTGAATGAAAATAAAATCACCCTGATCATGGGACTATTGATTGATGAAGTGACAAGGTCCTTTGTGATGTTCAAATATAGTCCCCTCAGTGACAGAGCCTGGTGTGCTCTGGCTTAGGACACTTTGCAAAGTTTCCCTTAACACATTCTCACAGAGATGTGTCACCTGCCTGCATGAACTAGGTTTCATTGCTTTCAAACAAATCAAAACCACTCTCATAGGTATTCTTTAAGGTACTTTATTTGTAGAGTTTACCAAGTCAAAATTAAGAGAAGGACAGAATATAAAATATGAGCTCTGCCTGCCTCACTGAGGTGGAATTTCAAGGCTAGATGTGAAGACTCCTCAATTTGATTGCAAGAACAATACTTTTCTTACTAGATTATACTGAATTGTAAATAGACTGAGGTTATTTAGTTACTGTTGTCTATGCTGCCTTCTACTTGGGGGAAAAAAGACCAAAGGGAAGATGGGAGAAAAGACGAACACATAAATGACATGTACTGAAAATCTATACTAACTTACTGAGGAGGAAAAAGCCTAAATCAAAAAAGAAAAGTTAAATCTAATATTAAGAGTGTTTGATTTCTATTTCTTTTCTGGTGAGCAATTCGCTTTCCTTTCTTACGTCTGTATCTGTCTTCCGGGATGTCCAGACTCATGTCGCCTTCTGGGAGCAATGGGTGGTCTTTCAGGACCAGGGTATGATTAAGAAGCAGAAGCACTTGAGAAGCACTTAGTGATAAGGATGCTGCAGGTGGCTTTCCGAGATCCTTCCCTACCAGCCTTCAGGTAGACAATAGGGAGGATGGGTGACAAAAGTGGTTCCCTCCACCTGGGAATAAACCGCTTTTGCTCCTGGGGTCCTTAGAGTCAGACACCTATCAAAGCACAAAGCATCACAGAAAGCTAATTGAAGCCTAAGCATGGCTGAGACTGAGGGTGGGAGGTCCCAGCTGTGTCTCTGAGGGGTCCCAGGGCAAGGCTTTGGGTAGCAAAGAATCTGACTGATGAGCATCTGGATGAGATCCAGACCAAGGTAGCAAGGCAGGGTGGACTTCCTTGGCCTAGAGGCTCTGTAATCACCAGCCTCTGTGTGAAGCTGGTTCTCTAAAGCGATGTGAAAAGGAGGCAAGCATTGTAAACTGTAGTATTGAAGGAAACATCTTGTTTACTAATGTCAGGCAGTAATTAGCATATTTTAAAAGAGAGGAGCCACTACTGCTGGCTTTTGTTAGTTGAAAACCTCAGTGCTTTCTTGTGGCTCTGCTTTAAGAGCCTGGGTAGACATGGAGACTCGGAACCCAGATCATAAATAGTTGATTTCATATTTCAAAATCTTGCACTAAAGCTGTCACCCCCCTCATGGATCACAGATGGTGAAGAACTAATTTGTTACTGTTTGATAACTGCTTTTATGTATCAAAGCTCTTATTTACTGCTCTGTGGGGGAAATGACAGACTAAAAGCGATTGTGTGTTTTCTTTCCGTTTTTCCTTTAACCAGGAGGCTTCTTGCTCTCCCCCAACATGGTTCTTGTTTGAAATAGAAAATTGTGAATTTTCTGCATATGTTGGTTTGATTGAATTGGTTTTGGAGGGGGGGGGGTTGAAGAACGCCTCTTATTGCAAAGTCCAGGAGCTTACTGCCATGTATGTAATAACATAGACCGGTCTTGCTCTCTCTTAAGTCACAAAAAATGTTTCTAATTAGATATGCAAATTGGGACTTTTCTCTTGAAAACTGTCAGGAAACTGTTTGAAAGTGCACAAACTGATGCAGATATGTATTATCTGCTCTGAATATCCAGGCAAACCCCCTGTTTTTCTAACTACTTCCTTCATTCTTTGGTTTGTTCATTCCTTCAGTTAATTGCTCTCTGTATTTGATTCACCTTTTCATTTAATCCATCACTTGATTCTTTACCTTTCTTGTAATATCTTTTGGCTACATCAGAGTTTATTAGGTACACGGACCTACAATAATAGATAGTCCTCATCATTTCTACTCTTGACCTTGAAGTATTCTGGGAAAAACATAAAATTCCTATTAAAAAGCCAACAACAATCGATTACAAGTTAGAAAATGATAGAGTTTGACATTTTCAAATGATGTAAAAATATTTTCTTGATATAAAATATTGCAGTAATTTGACATCATTTGTTGGCATA
This sequence comes from Cryptotis parvus, assembly GCA_021461705.1. NCBI lineage: Eukaryota > Metazoa > Chordata > Mammalia > Eulipotyphla > Soricidae > Cryptotis > Cryptotis parvus. Next base: position 6,002 of record JAJIBD010032814.1, on the reverse strand, counting down.
TACTATCCATTTGTTGACCTATGACATGGCTTTTCTCCTACAATTATTCAGAATGAAGTAGTTGTGATAAGGGTAGTGAGCAATAAAGCCTAAAATATGTATTATCTGGCTTTTTACAAAGTTTACGAATTCCCAGGCCAGCTCATTCCCTGATTTCTTTGATACCAAGAAAAAAAACAATTGATCCTGTACCTGGTGGACATGAATTAGACACAGATAAGTCCCTCTGGTAAAGGGTGTGTGTGTGTGTGTGTTTCTGTGTATGTGTGTGTATATGTGAGTGTATGTACATGCATAGACATACAGGTTAAGATAGAGCAGGGGGTGGGTGGCAGGTGCATGTTGGTTTGGTAACATAAAATCAGTAGAAGGGCCTCTGTGAAACAAGAAATGAAAGTAGATATTGAAAGTATGAGATTGTTCTTGAACTCAAATTAACTAATCTACCATATTTCCACCCGAATACTTAGAAAATGAATTTTGAGCATCAGAAGCAAAGTAATTATATCTAGACACCGAGCTTCCGTACATCACTAGATGGTCTTCTGTTCTTTTTCAGATGAAAACTTGATGAGGAAAGGAACTCCAAACATTGGCATAAGGCAGTTCTGTGTCAGGGATCCTCAGTTTGGTGAGAGTGCTAGCCAGAATATATTAACCCATAAATTAAAAAGGACTACATATTAAAGTAGAATTGCGTTAACAGAGGTAAACAGCTGATGGGATTCAGATGATATTTAAGCTTTATAGTAATTCAAGAATTTTTTTTCTGTTCCAAACCTGTAAAAAGTGGAATCTATAGTGTATTTTTCTTTTTTATATAAGAAAGAAATTCAATATGGTATCATAAGTTCTATCACTATCACTATCTTCCCGTTAATCATCTATTTGCTAGAGCGGGCACCAGTAATATCTCCATATGTCCTGTCTCATGCTAGTAGAACCCAAAGGCATCCGCTTGCTCCAGGAACATAAAGAGCCTCAAACCATTCATTATATTAGGTCACGGGAATGACCTAAATAAATGTTACTGGTATTTGGCATATCAAATACTACACGAGCAGCTTGCCAGGCTTGCCATGCGGGTGGCATACTGTTGTAGTCACCTCTAAATAAAGCATTTATTGATGAACCTGTGATAGTCTGGTCTGCTGGGTGGAGTTGTGACGAGAGGGAAGTCCGGATCATAAGTTACTGCTGAGAAAAAGATAATGTATAAAAGATAGCCCACTCACTTGCGGTCCCTGTGTATTCATCAAGAGCTAGTTATTTCATTTGACATTATCTCCTGTCTCAGTGCATTTTTTTTTCTTCTGTGCCAACACTGGCATTATTTCTTTAACACTAATAATATCTAGCAATTATTTAATATTTGGTATTGCATGTAACATTATTTGAGGACTTCACAATTTCTCAAAGTAAATTCTTGGTACTTTGTTCTTTCATGGACCTCAATTTTTGTCTCCTTAAATAAGAACATTATTCCATGAAATTTCCAGAATACACTAAGGAGGAGAAGGAAGAGATGAAGGAAGATGATGAAGAAGGAAGGAAGGTGGAAGGAAAAGAAGAAAGGAAAGAAGAAAGGAGAGAAGGAACAGGAGGAGGAGAAGAAGAGGAAGAGGAGGAGGAGGAAGAAGAGGAGGAGGAGAAGAAGGAACAGGAGGAAGAGGAAGAGGAGGAGGATGGGAAGGAGGAGGATGAGGATGGAGAGGGAAGAGGAGGAACAGGTAAGAAGAAGGAAGTAAGAAGGACGAGGAGTTGAAAGATGAGGGAGAAGAAGAATGAGGTAAGGAGGAGAGGTTAGAGATAAAGAGGAGGAGGATAAGGAAGAAGGAAAAGAAGATAAAGTAAAAGGCAAAAGAATAAGAAGGGATAATAAGGAGGGAGAAGAAGAAGAAAGTGGAAGAGGAGGATAGAGAGGAGGAATGAGAAGAGAGGACTGACATTACATTCTCTGACAAGTCTAAAGAGCTAAGCTTATCATGATATGGAGAATGTGTGGTGGGGGTGGATGTGCTTTAGGGGGAAATCCTGAAATACTGATGGAGGGAAACAGAAACTGTGGAGCTTGTGAAAGTGGAGTATATGGATATAATTAGAATGTATGGTTTCATTATCAGAACTTTAACTTTGTAGAAAGAAACCTTAAGCACCAACACTGAGCAGCCAGAGCAATAGTATAACAGGTAGAGTGCTTGTCTTGCACACAACAAACCTGGGTACATTTTCCTGGCATCTGAGATGAGCTCTCTAGCCCACTGGGAGTGATCTCTGTCCATAGAGTCTTGTAAGTGATCCCTGTGCATAGACTCTTGTAAGTCCTGAGCAGTGCTGGGTGTGATCCAACTACAAACAAAAATAATTAGCACAAATATAAGCAAGCAATCCAAAGTAACATCACTTGGATCACTTGTCTTCCTGTTGTTCATTGATTTGCTTGAGCAGGTGCCAGTAACATCTCTGTATGTCCTGTTACATGCTAATGTAGCCCAAGGGCATCTGCTCACTCCAGAAACATGAAGATCCTCAAATCTGACTTTGTTCAGGTCATGGGAATGAGGTCTATAATTGTTACTGGGTTGGGGCATATCAAATATGACACAGATAGCTTGCCAGGCTCTGCCATGCAGATGGAATACCCTTGTTGTTGGCTCTCAGTTCATGCATTTACCGATGAACTACATGGCTGCTTTGCAATGGGGAGTTATTGGCTTTTCTCTTGGGTGGAGCTCTGACGAGCTTTGAAGTCCGGATGTTGAAAATGGTCACCCTCATACTTTGGGGGTTCCTCTGGCTTCTTTTGAGGTTCTATGGGATGGCGGGCCAGGGCTAGAACCTGCCTTCCCCCCCGAGACTCATGATCAACTGAGCACAGGGAGAGCTGGTAGCAGTTCTGCTACGTGTATCTGTATCTCCAAAGTAACATAATAAAATTAAAAGTAAATAATTTTGCTAAGGAGGTGGGTGGGGGGATTAGTGGGGACCTTGGAATACTGGTAGAAGAACTCTGAGACTTGTGATGGCTGTAGTGTCAGAGCAGTATAGCCTGGAAATTTACTGTCAACAGTATTGTAAATGACATTGGTACATTCAGACATATCTTTTTTTTTGAAGTAAAAAAGATATGATGCTAAAGCCAATTCTAGTACAATATTAGAAGGAAGTAATGGAAATGTTACTGAACTAGAGAGAAAATGTAATCCTTGTTATAATGTATTCAAATAGCTTAAATATTAATAGTAGCACTAATATATAACATGCATGAAGGGAAATAGGCAGAACATTCCAGAATATTGTCTTAAGCACTATTGTAAACAATGATTTTCAATGGCTGGAGGTGATATTTCAAGGTCCAGGCGTTAAGGTGTTTACCTTGCCTATATCAGACCTAGGCTTGATCCCCATCAATAAATATGGTCCTCAGGTAGCTACCAAGTGTGAAACCTGAGCACAGAGCCAGCCAGGAGTAAGCTCTGGGCACTGCTCTGTGTGGACCCCAAACAACAAATATTTGATTGGTAAGAAAAGAGCACTTTAAAATGTTTGCAGTTATATTCTGCTTAATGCCATTTTATATAATACTCCCCATGCTGATTTTTAAGATTTCTGAAAGAAATACCAATGATTGCTTTTCTCATCTAAAATTATTAGACTTGCCTGTGCCCAGCAAAGAGCCGTTATGCGCTCTGAGTGTGTGAATGAATGCACTTGTACCCATTCATTTTTTAATTTTTTTTATTATACCACAGTGAAACATACAATTACAAAGGTGTTCATAATTGGTTCTTGGTAATACAGTATACCAGCACCCATCCCTCTACCAGTGCCCCATTTTCACCACAAATGTACCCCTCCCCCTCCTGCCCAATCCCATGCTGCCTTAATAGCAGGTACCCCAGTTTCCTCTCTTTCTCTGTCTGTCTCTCTCTGTCTCTGCATCTCTCTCCCTCTTATTTTACATTACACATTGTGGCTAGCCCTGCAGGTATTTAGAGTTTATCACTTGAGTCTCTATGTGTATATTCAATGGTGAGTTTTAATCTGCGATTACCATTTCCCACATTTAGTAAAACACTGGTATCTATTTATGTCGGATTAATGAATGCAGTCATTCTATATCTGTCCTTTTCCTTCTGATTAATTTCACTCAGCATGATAGTCTCCATGTCCATCCATTTGCAGGTAAATTTCATAATTTTATCTTTTCTGACAGCCGCATAGTATTCCATAGTGTAGATGAACCACAGTTTCTTTAGCCAGTCCTCTGTTCTCGGGCATTTAGGTTGTTTCCAGATTCTAGCTATAGAGAATAGCGCAGAGATGAATAAAAGAAGTACAGATAGTGTTTCTGCTATGTGTTTTTCGGTCTCTCGGGTATATTCCCAGGAGTGCTATTGCTGGATCAAATGGGAGCTCAATATCTAGTTTTCGGAGGAATGCCCATATTGTTTTCCAAAAAGGGCTGGACCAGTCGGCACTCCCACCAACAGTGGATGAGAGTCCCTTTTTCCCACATCCACGCCAGCACTAGTTGTTCTTACTGTTTTGGATGTGTGCCAGTCTCTGTGGTGTGAGATGGTACCTCATTGTTGTTTTTGATTTGCATCTCCCTGATGATTAAAGATGAAGAACACTTTTCATATACCTTTTGGACATTCGAATTTATTCTTTTTTGGAAGCTTCTGTTCATTTCTACTCCCCCATTTTTTGATGGGGTTGGCTGTTTTTTCTGGTGAAGGGCTACCAGTGCCTGATATATCCTGGATATTAACCCCTTATCAGATGGGTATTGGGTGAATATCCTTTCCCACTCTGTGGATTGTCTTTGTATCTTGGTCACCGTTTCTTTTGAGGTGCAGAAGTTCTTTAGTTTTATATAATCCCATTTGTTTATCTTTGCTTCCATTTGCTTGGTCATTGGTGTGTCATCTTTAAAGCTACTTTTCGTTTCGATGTCGTAGAGCGTTTCTCCTATGTTTTCTTCGATGTACCTTATAGATTCATGTCTGATGTTGAGATCTAGAATCCATTTTGATCTGACTTTTGTGAATGGCGTTAGAAGGAGGTCTAAGTTCATTTTTTTACATGTAGCTGCCCAGTTTTCCCAGCACCATTTGTTGAAGAGGCTTTCTTTGCTCCACTTAATATTTTTTGCTCCTTTATCGAAGATTAAGTGGTTGTATATTTGAGAATGTGTTTCAGGATACTCAGTTCTATTCCATAGGTCTACAGGTCTCTCTCTATACCAATACCACACTGTCTTAATTACAACTGCTCTGTAATAGAGCTTGAGGTTGGGAAAGTGATACCTCCCATCTTCTTTTTCCCAAGGATTGCTTTAGCTATTCGTGGAGTTTTATTATTCCATACAAATTTCAGGAGGGTTTGTTCAATTTCTTTGAAGAACATCATGGGTATCTTTATAGGGACCGCTTTGAATCTGCATAAAGCTCTAGGGAGTATTACCATTTTGATAATGTTAATCCTTCCGATCCATGAGCAGGAAATATGTCTCCATTTCCTCAGGTCTTCTTTTATTTCCCGAAGTAACGTTTTGTAGTTTTCTTTGTAGAGATCCTTTACATTCTTTGTCAAACTGATTCCTAAGTATTTGATTTTCTGCGGCAACTGTGAATGGGATAGTTTCTTTAATGTCCCTTTCTTCTCTTTCGCTGTTTGCATATAGGAAGGCCATTGACTTTTGGGGTATTGATTTTGTACCCTTCTACTCTGCTATAGGAATGTATTATTTCTAGGAGCCTTTTGGTAGAGAGTTTCGGGTTTTCCAGGTATAATATCATGTCATCTGCAAATAGTGATAACTTGGCTTCTTCCCTTCCTATCTGGATGCCCTTAATGTCTTTTTCTTCCCTGATTGCTATGGCAAGTACTTCCAGTACTATATTAAATAGAAGTGGTGAGAGTGGGCAGCCTTGTCTTGTCCCTGATCTTAAGGGGAAGGCTTTCAGTTTTTCCCCATTGAGAATAATGCTCGCTTG
>JAJIBD010032813.1:0-10597 GCA_021461705.1 Cryptotis parvus | reverse complement strand
AGCATAACAACCGCAAGTTCTTAGTGGGGGAACAATCACCTTCATATCACATACAGCTTTAGGAGCTGGTAAATTATTTATCAAAATATGCAAACTGGGGAACTGGAGTAGTAGTACAATGGGTAGTGACTGGAGCCTAGTACAGCAGGTAGGGGCATTTGCCTAGCACATGGTCGACCCAGGTTCCATCTCCAGCATCCCATCTAGTTCTCTGAGCACTACCAGAATACCTCCTGAGTTCAGAGCCAGGAGTAACCCTGAGATTGCTGGGTGTGACCCAAAAAGAAAAAAAAAGAAAAGAAAGAACATTTACCTAGGGTGTATCGATTTATTATCATTGATGATCTGTCCCTGCTTACCTTTTTTTTCTGATTTGGTCATTATTTCACACGCATTCTATGTTCCTCTAGCCGAACAATTTATAGTAATAATAACCAGCCATGCTTCCTCTTTGATCTTTCTTAACACTAGCTTATCTTCTTTAAAAAAATTATTTTATTTTGAGTCACACCCAGCGATCCTCAGGGGTTACTCCTGGCTCTTCACTCAGAATTACTCCAGGCGGTGCTCGGGGACCATATGGGATGCTGAGGATTGAACCTGGGCGGCTGAGTACAAGGCAAACTCTCTACCCTGCTGTGCTATATCACCCAGCCCCTTGCTTTTCCTCTTTCTCCCAGCCTCCATCCTGACTGTTTTCCACTCAATCTTCAGAGGTCAGCTTAGTTTTTATTTCTTCTAGTTACCATGTTCTCTTCTCCTTCACTGCACCACACTCCTAATTCTGCACTGCATGTGCCATTGCAATTGTAAGAGTTAGTGGTTTTAAATTCCATAAGGACTAGGGATGTAGCTCAGTGGTAGTACACAATGTGACATATATGAGGTCCTACACTCAATCCCCAGCATGTCCCCATCTATGTAGCACACAATTATAAAAATATCTCTCAAGGCAGCAGTATTATTCTAATACTCTTTCACTGCATGATCAATTTCAGTACTGAGAAATCCAGATGTTGGAACTTTTTTTAGACTATCACTGTCACTGTCTTCCCCGCTAATCATCGATTTTAAGCGACACCAGTAACATCTCCATATGTCCGGCCTCATGCAGTAGAGCCCAAGGGCACCTGCTTGCTCCAGGAATATAAGAGCCTCAATCCATTCCATCAGGTCATGGGAATGAGGTCTACAATTGTTACAAACTCGTGAGTTGAAAAAAAATGGGTACTTTCGCTTTTGCTTTTTGGGCACACTCAGTGATGCTCAGGATTACTCCTGACTTTTACTCAGTAATTACTCCTGGTGGTGCCTTAGGGGTCCATATGGGATGTCGGGATCGAACCCAGGTCGGCCATATGCAAGGCAATGCCCTACCCGCTATGCTGTCACTCCAGCCCTGGGTACTTTTTTTTTTTGCTTTTTGGCTACACTCGGCGATGCTCAGGGGTTACCTCCTGGCTCTGCACTTAGGAATTGCTCCCTGGCGGTGCTGGGGGACCATATGGGATGCCGGGATCGAACCTGGGCCGGCACAGCCGGCCGCGGCAAGGCAAACGCTCTACCCGCTTGGCTTGTCGCCCCGCTCCACTTTTTTTTTTAAATAAAAACTTGACCCGGTTCAATCCCCAGCATCCCATATGATCCTCTGAGCCTGCCAGGAGTATCCCAAGTACAGAGGTAGGATTAAGTCCTGAGCACTGCTGGGCGAGCCCCAAAAACAAAAGATACTGGGAAGATGCATTGCATTGGACACTGAGTATGCACATCATATTAAATCATTTTCCTTCCAGAGCATATTTTCTGGGAGCTTTTGACATTGCTGACATGATACCACAGCTTACAGGAGATGCAGAGATAAACAGGACAACAGTTGTTCCAGCTGTTAGAAACACTGAGAAGAGCTAACTTAGGCCAAATATAGTCAGTGCTTTGGTAGAGGTTCTGGCAGAGTTTTTGGAGCAGAAGATTGAATAGAAACTATTAGTTCGGTGCAGTAATACCATCTATTTGCATATAACTAACTGATGTCCAAAATATTTACACAAACCTTAACTTCTCTGCAATTGGTTGTCAGGGAGCTTCAATGAAGGATGGACTTTTGGGGCTGAGATATGTACTGCAGGTAAGGTGTTTGCTTTGCTTGTAGCAGATCCTGGCTCTGTCCCTGAGACCCATTTCTTCCCCTGAGCACCACCAGGAGTACTTCTGAGTGCAGAACCAGAACGACGTGGGAAACCCTGAGCGTTGCTAGTTGTGCCTACCCGCTCCTCCCCCACAAAAAAAAAAGAGAAACTATTAATTTGGGTTTGATAACTGAGGAATTCTTAGTATAAGTAGAGAGGTGGGCCAAGAACTAGTTTTGATTAGGAGCCCTGGTCCCTGTGGGAAACACATTATCAAATATTTGCACACGTGATGAGTTAATGTCCTGCTGACACTCTGCTGGCTTGTTCCCATGATAAACACCGTATAGCCCAGGGGCTGGAGGGTCACCCTGCGGGTAGGGCTTTGCTTTGCACGCTCGGCCTATGACGGCCCGGAGCCCCCTGGAATCCCATATGGTCCTCGAGCACTGCCAGGAGTAATTCCTGAGTGCAGAGCCAGGAGTAACCCCTGAGCACGTGGGTGACCCAAAAGAAAAAAAACACTGTATAGCCTGGCTCTGGTGGGGTTAAAGCCCACCTCAACCCCAGAGTAAGAGGAAGTAAAGCACGTTTATGTCACCTCACAGTCTTCCTGCATTTGTTTTTCTTCCTAGTTTCCAAAGTAACTCTCCCTTCAACAAGCAGTCTCCTGAGGAAAATCTTAACCATTTGTCCCTCCTGGTACAATTCCTCTTCTACTGAACCCCATGCAGAATAGACCAGGTATTCCATCTTTTGTGTGCAGAGCTATAAATTCTAATACAGAGGTGGGGTGCTGCCCAGAGGTCTGCTTCTACAAGAGGCTCCCTCACCTTGCTGTGGTAACAGCCAAGCATTAAATTGCTGCTACCAGGGCTTTCTAGCATAGAGCTCAGTATGTCTGAGCATTCCCTGTGAGCTAGAATGCCGCCAGCCTCGTGTTGCTCTCCAAGTCCTGCCTTTTGGGTGCGGCATGGGCTGTAGATGTTGGGCCCAGTCTATCCTCCCACGTGGTATCACCCGGAGAAATGCTGTTCGCTTCCAAACAAACAGCTAGCTCCTGGATAAATATAAAATAAAATGGGTTAGAGTTTGGAGAAATATTTAACTGGGCATTGGTGTTGGCCCCTGGCGTATCTGCACGCTGCCTTCCTCAGAAACCCTTCCTCCTAAGATTTCAAAGGCCTTCCCAGCCTCAAACACAGCAGTAAAGGCCCCCTAGGTGGAGATGCGGGGGTGGATTACCAGGGGTTGGCGGGGCCCTCGCTGCTTTCCATAAATGGGAGGACGGCCCTCCCGCCTCCCGCCTCCCGGCTCCCGGTGGGATCTCTCGCCTGTGCGCGCTGATTCTTTGAAGCTTTTACACGCGGTCGCCTTTGCTCGCATGGGGCTAGCCTCCTGGAATCCTAAGCATCGGGTTTCCCTTGCGCTGATTTAGGGAAAGAAACTTTTAAAAACCAGCGAGATCCGAGTCTCTGCGAGGTCCATCCCCCGCGCCGGCTCCGGGGTAGGGGGGAAACGGCGCCCGGCTGCGCTCCGGGGGCGCCGCCCGTGTGCTTCCACAGTCCTTAGAGCCTCAACCAACATGGGGAAAGGAGGAAGAGAAGTGAATTAAAGCATGTGCGCTCTGGGTACTTGGAACTCCTAGTTCTGGTGAGGAAGTAGATGGGGGCAAAAAGGCTGACCTGGGACCGCTCTGGCATGCAGGGCAGCAGGATTATTCCTCCTCGGTAGGGCCATCCCTCAACCCTGTCGGTTCAGGACGCCGTGCTCTCGTGCTCTGGGCTCCTGAAGATGAGCAACCAAGTATGCTCCATTTCTGTAGAATTTCTCTCTATATTTGGGTAGCTTTTTTTTCCTGTGTGCCCTGTGGAGACCATTGGGTACTGATATTTAAGGTTTATTTCTTTGATTTTTTTTTTTTGTTTGTTTTGGGTCACCACCCAGTGACGCCCAGGGGTTACTCCTGGCTCGATCAGAATTACTCCTGCGTGCCTGGGAAACTATATGGAATGCCAGGATTGTCTCCAGGTTGGCCGCGTGCAAGGCAAACTTTCTACCTGCTGTGCTATTGTCTCGCCCCTGATTTTTTGAATTAATGTTGCAGTCCCCAGATACAACTTGTGGCTTAGCTACTGACTAGGAGTGATATTTTGGGGTACTCTGGATTCTTTTTAATCTGTGTGTTTACCTACTTCTAAAATATAATCGAAAAATCTGCTGTCATCGTATCCCAAAATGAAAGGAAGATGGTAGCAAATGGAGCCGTCGGACGCACGACTACCTAATCGCGCTTTCAGTACCGTGTAAAGGGACTGTTCTCTTGTACTTTCATAATGGCAGTTGTGTAATTCCTGAGAACAGTGTACAGACAGGCACCGGCCCTAATCAATCTTCCTGAGCAGACTTTCCATTTCTCTGATAGTGTTCAGCCAGGGTCCTCTGAGAAGAGAGTGGCTCCTTCCCTCAACCAGGCAAAGAGCCAGCTTCATTTTGAAGTCTCAGAAAAATTTTTTTTCTGACAATCCAGAGCCTGTGTTTATTGAAGGTTGGTCTAAAAGTCTCTCACATCATATGCCCCATCAGCACTCTCGAGTGCCTCTTTATTTTAGAAGGATGTAAAGGTTTAATCACCCTGGTGGGATTTGTAATTTAGAGACTTCTGAGAAATCTTGTTATTTCTAACTGCAGGCAAAGAGTATTAAGGCTCCACTCTGGATCAGCAACATGTTCTATAAGTAATTTATCTTGAACAGGGGAAAGCTCTTAGTAGAGTGTCTTAGAAACAGTACTGTGTGATTGTGTCTGTGGTCCATTTTTTTCCTCCTCTTTTTTCTTCCTTCTCACTCTCCTGCTTGATCTTTCTGTCCTAACTCCTACCTGATTTGTCCAATATCTGAATGCCTGCCTTACCTCTCCTTACCTTTAACATGGGGAAAAAGGATCTGCCAGGAGAGAAGAATGTTTGCCCAGCAAATGGTCTCAGCCAACAACTGCTATGTAAACATTTTCTGAATGGGCCCTGCTTGTATCCTCTCAAATATGGAGCTGAGAAGAGGAGATATGTTTCAGGTGCCTTAGATCTGTCCTCTTGCATAGGAAATAATTTTGTACAGTTTTCAAACCCATCCTCACTATATTATACCTTCCACAGAGGTCATCTCTGCTGAACGTCTTTCTTCCTGTGTGTACACACATGGGGTTTGTTGCTAAGCATGTGGTCCCATTTTCTCTGGGCCCCTTCTGTCCCCCTACCCTTTTTTTTCTTAGCTCCTTGGGTCCTGCCTTCTGATACTGAGGTGTGGTAGGCCATCACAGGTAGACTCCTTCGTGAATTTATGGTCTTTAGGGACTGTAGTTTGACTAGTGGCATGTGACTAAATCCATGTGCAAATGAGCTTGGTTAAAGTAGGCTCTGCTGTCTCCTTTTAATCTAGCCTGTCTGTCTGAGTTTCTTTCTACAATTAATGATCTCCCTGTAATGGTTTCACCCCTTTAGTTTTGGCTCTCTGGGTCAAAGCAAGCCAATAGTCCTCGGAACATTTAAAAACCATCATTGTAAAACTCCTGGGTCCTCCACTTCTTTTTTTCCCTCTCGGGTAAATTTACAGCTTAATCAGTACAGTTGATATTTCCCCCTTTACAATCCTTTTTTTTTTCCTCCCAGAAATGGGCAGCAGTGAGCCACTTCCAATTGCGGCAGATGAAAAGAGGAGGAAGAAAAGCTTGGAGGCTCGGGCCACTGACTCCTTGTCGGAAAATTTGAAGGTGGGTTACACAGCTCCCTTTGCTCTGGGGCTGTGGCCCCCACAGTGGAGGTGTCCCCAGCTTGGCTCCAGATCACTGAACGCATCATCCTCAGAGCCAGCTAGTGATAATCTGTGGGATGGGTTAAGCCGACAGAGAGCAGGCAGGGAAAGGCCTCTAGGTGTCACAAAGTCTCTTCTGATGGTGTGGGGCAGGGAGAGAAAGACCAGTCTGTCAGAGTTGTACATGGAATGAGATTGCTTGATCTGTTTCAGCCTCCTTCCTTTTCAGCTGTGATATTTTACTCAGCTGCCTGCCCTGGAGAGAACCATCTACTTTTTTTTTTTATGAGTGACACGCCCCTTTATTTGATTTTTCTTTTCCTTCCTTCCTTCCTTTCCTTCCTTCCCTTCCTTCCTTCTTCCTTCCTCTTCCTTTTCCTTCCTTCCTTCTTTTCCTTCCCTTCCTTCCTTCCTCCTTCCCTCCTCCTTCCTTCCTTCCTCCTTCCCTTCCTTCCTCCTTCCTTCCTCCTTCCTTTCCTTTCTTCCTTTTCTCTCCTCCTCCTTCCTCCTCTCTTCCTCTTTTCCTTCCTCCCTTTTCCTCTCCTCCTTTCTCCCTTCCTCCTCCCCTTTCCTCCCTCCCTCCCTCCCTCCCTCCTCCTTCCTCCCTTCCTCCCTTCCCTCCCTTCCTCCTCCCTTCCTCCCTTCCTCCCTTCCTCTCCTTCCTTCCCTTCCTTCCTTCCTTCCTTCCTTCCTTCCTTCCCTTCCTTCCTTCCTTCCTTCCTTCCTTTTTAGGCTTTTGAATCACCCACAAATAGATGCTCAGGATTGTTACTGGCTCTGCACTCAGGAATTATTCCTGGCAGTGCTTAGGACCATAGGGGATGTAGGATTGAACCATGCAAGACAAACACCCTACCTGCTGTGTTATTGTTCTGGCCCTGACTTGTTTCTTTTTTTATTTGAAGACTTGAAGTGGTTTCTCCTGGTTTCTATTTTGATACATTACTCTGAATTATTTTTTTAGAATGGTTTTGATACAAATCTTCTGAGAGCTAGGTATATTGGACCTCCAACCATTGCCCTATCCTGGTATGTGTTAAAAGGTTAACATCAAAATTTCCCTTATGGACTGAGAAATTATACAATGGATAAGGTGCTTGCCTTGCAGACAGCTGACCTGATTTAGTCTCTAACACTTCATGGTCCCCAAGCCCTGCCAGGAGTGATCTTGGAGCTCAAAAAACCAGGAGTAAGTCCTGGTTATGATAATCTTATCAGAAGGCCAGCTTGGCTGGGACCTACAGTGGAGACGTGGCTCCTTGGAAGGGACTTAAAGAGCTTGTGCTATTTGTTAGTTTGTCACCTAACAAGCTAATTAGTAAAACAAAAGCCAAAAGTGTACATTGTGAGAGAGGCATGCCATTTAACATTTAAATACGTAAAAAAGGAGCCAGAGCAAGTAAAGTGGACACTCTGTCTTACTGCTGACTCGCAGTTTGATACCTAGAACCTCATTGGTCCCCAGTCCACCCAAGGAGTTATCCCTGAATGCAAATCGAGAGCCCTGAGCACCAAGAGGTGCAGGTACATTCTGTCCAAAAACAAAAGTTCATACACAGTAGTGCATTGTTACAATTAGCTATGGGACCAGGCACGGCACGGCCAAGAAGGTATTTAGTATATGGTTTTATCTATCTTTAACCCCAATTGTAAAGAGTATGGGAAGGGACATAAGGCCCAAGAACTTACAGACTGTGGAGGGGTAGCTCAAGGGCTAGAGCACATGTTTTGTATGCAGGCCAGGTGCAATACTCAGTGGGAGGCCATAGACCTTAGTACCATAGAACGTGAACTCCCTAAGCTCAGAAGTGGAAGTAGCCCCTAAGCACCACCAGGTGTGCCCGAAAGCAAAATAATAGTTTTTATTGTCTGTCTGTCTGTCTGTCTGTCTGTCTGTCTGTCTGTCTGTCTGTCTGTCTGTATGTATGTATGTATGTATGTCTGTATGTATGTGCTGTATGTATGTATGTCTGTATATTTTAGCCGCTGTAGATAGACATTTACAAAGCTGTTCATGATTGTCTTTCGGTCAGTGTGTCAGCACTCCATCCCCTCCACCAGTGTTCATTTTCCACCACCAACCACCAGTGTCCCCAGATTCCTCCCCCCTTCCTCTTGCTCTTCTTTCCTCCTTACTTCTTCCTCCTCCTCCTCTCTCTCCCTCTCTTCTCCTCTTACTCTTTTCTTCCCTACTTACATTTAAGGGTTATTATGTAAATCCCTTGCCTACATTCAGTGCTCAGTTCTAGTCTGGCATTACCATTTCCCACAGTTAGTATAACACTGGTATATATTTATATCCTACAGTTGAATGCTAGTCATTCCATATCTGTCCTTTTTTTTTCTGATTTGACTAAGCATGATGATCTCCTTGTCCATCCCATTTTGGTGGGCAAATTTCATGACTTCGTTATTTTCCTGACAGCTGTGTAAAAGCAATCCATTGTGTATTTAAAAGTCCCAAAATTTAAAATACTCTCTGAGATCAATGGGACTTGTTGCTTTTTTGATGAACATGAGAATATATACTTATTATTCAAGAATACCCCATGTGAAGGCTTTCTAATGATACAGAATGATAATCTAATCTTATGGTTGAACATATTTCTGACTCTGGTTTGTATACTAGGTAACTTGAAAAGTGGAGGCCACAGGAGAAGGAGTGTCACAGTGGCTGATGCCACAGTGGGAGATGTGGCTTCCTTTGGTAGGGACTTCAGAGAACTTGTGCTATATGTTAGCTTGGGAAAGTCACCTAAATGTTCTTTTCAACCCAGATCCATCACTCAAGAACCAGTGTGACTCAGAACCCTAAAACCTCAAAGCATCTGTTTGCATCCTGCTTCTATCTTCTATTTCACGTGGGTGACATTGGTGACCTCTTGAAAACCTCCACAGTCTTCCAAAGCAAACTAGTGTTCTTTTACCATATTGGAATCACCATCTTAGGAAAAGGTCTGGCACTCCTCAAGTTAATGAGTAAATGAGTAATGTCCAGTTCTAGATCACATCCTTTCTAGGAGTGTGGCCCCTGAGATTCCCTGAACAGATTTAACTTTTGATTTTATGGTGTGTTTAGTTATCTGTGGCTGTACTCTTACCACTGTCTGGCTTATTCTGTGTATGTCTCTCTTCCCCACTGCACTGTGGTTCACAAAAGGGTAGGGCATGTTTTATTCCCTCATTCTGTTCCAGTAATGGTCTCATTCTCAGGTCTGGCCCACAAAAGGAGCTCAGAATATGTGGTCGGACTGAAATGTTTTGCACTTACCCCATACTCAAAAGCAAAGAATAGGATGCCTTCCATAATGAGCTAAAGGGTCTTGAGAGGGCCAGGAGTGCTCATGGCCTTCCTTTGTAATTGGTGCACTGGGCTCATTGTGTGCCTGTTTGTCAGAGCAGGGTGGCTGAAAAACAGGAATTTTTCCAGATCATCTTACTCTTCCTCCTCATTCATTTCACCTTTTAGATGTGTATAAGCTGACCTCTGAATTACTTGGAGAGGGAGCCTATGCCAAAGTTCAAGGTGCCGTGAGCCTGCAGAATGGCAAAGAGTATGCTGTCAAAGCGATGTCTCATCCGATGCCAGTCTTTTTCTGAGAACTGTCAGTCCTAGCTTGTCCTAAAACAGAATGGGGTTTGCATTCGCCCCTGAAGCAGGATTCACCCTATTCCAGTCTTTGTTTCTCTGCTTACTTCCTAAGTGTATCTGGCCTCTCTGTCCTCTCAATTTCTTACATCAGAAAAGTGGATGCGGGGTCGGAGCGATAGTCCAGTGGGTAGAGTGCCTTGCACATTAGCTGACCCGGTTCGATTGTTTTGAGATAAGTATGTTCGTGTGTAAAGTGCTTGGAATAATGCCTGGCTCATAATAAGCTGCTTCCTAATTCGGTTAACAAGTAGTTACATTCTCAAGAGAGCCAGCCTAATTTGGGATTAGAAGACTTTTTTTTATTTTTTAAAAAATTTTTTGTTTTTGCTAATTACAAAGATATACCACTCAAAAGTTCATATTTGGGTTGCTCCATGGTCATACAGTGTTCCAGCACTCATCCCGCCACACCGGTGCTCCATCTCCTCCCACTAACTCAACGCCCCGGTTCCCTCCCCTCCCCCCAGCCCTCCATATGCAGGTCTTTTTATTCTTTCCATTTCCTCTCTTCTTCTCCTTCCCTCCAGACTATGGATTTCACAGAACATGGTCAGTTGTTTGGGGGCATGTGTATTTTTTTGGTCTATTTAATGCTCAGTTCTAGGTTGTCATTAGTACCCCTTGACAATTAGCACTGTTCCACTTCTTCTGTCTTACCTAGCCTCTTGACTCCCCATTACACATTTGTGATAATTTCCACCTCCTTTGACAAGACTCTCCTGATATTGTTTCACTTGACCTTGGATATTGCATCATAATATGTACATATATATTTATGTTATGCAAATAAATGCAATATTCTATATCTGTTTCTCTCCTTCTGGCCAATTTCGCCTTCAACATAATCTTCTCCATGTCCATCCATTTATAGGCAATTTATAACTTCATTTTTCCTAACAGCTGCATAGTATTCCATTGTGTAGATACCAAAGCTTTCTGAATCTCAGCCATCATTTTCAACACTCTGGTTGGTAGAAGACCTTCTGCCTCTAATGTGAATAAAGCCACTA